>MU729128.1:317072-363643 GCA_026770625.1 Nicotiana glauca
ATAAAAATTAGCATTGTCCTCAATTCCAATAGCAAAAATAGAATAATGGAAGGGTAGAGAGTAATGAAAACTCCCTATGATGCCTCAGTATGCATGGGGTCATTGGCCGGGTCCTATGGATTGTCTGAGTCATCTCTCTTGGGGTGCTCCTGCTCAATCTTCAAATCTTTAGTCTGGGGGATCACCACTCTTCTCACCGATTCTCTGTCAGCCTCCTATTCTGGTCCTTGTACTGGCTGAACTATCTGTACTGCATGAGTAGTCTCTCACATAAGGAGATCCATAGTAATGTCACTGGCTGAAGCATGCTTCTCCACCTCCTTCTTTAGATCTCCTTGAACCTTCTTCATATTCCTCACCTATTTAATCAGCTCCATGATTGCTTTCCCATGAGCATCCAGAGACTCCAGAATTCTTGTTAGGTTGACGAGAATAATCTTCAATGATTCGTCCACTGATGGAGGCATCTGGAGCTGTGCCGGAGTTGCCTAAGCTGCTACTACACTAGATAAGACGGATAGCTTTAATGTAGCTACCTGTATCCAATTGTTGATGCCACCCAAAGTCTGATTGACCCTCAGAGCAGTCTGAGGGTATGCTGATGAAGAAGGCACTGAAGTAGGAATAGAAGCAGATTCTGGAAGGTTCGAAACTAGTCGTTACCACCCCATGCTCTTTAGACTGGCCAGTGGAAATGGTGGCTTTGCCCATGGACTTGGGGTTGTCCAGACCCGGAAGGCTGTACCAGGAAAATGGCCTCTTTGGCTTCACTTTGGTGTCAAAGTCCCTTCCTTCTACTTCCTATTCCTCTAGGTACATGGTGAGGAATTTTGAGAAAAGATATGAGCTCTCATCCTTACTAATCAATCTGGTAATCACCTTGGCCATAATATTCCCGACGTTGATCCGGTACCCCACCATGATAGCCCCCACAACAATAACTCGGGAGACCAGCATATCACTGTAATGTGTAGTAGGGTCTAATCAGCTGCACACAAAAGTATACCACCCCTTCACTTCGAAGCTCAGAGTATTTTTGTAGATCGGGACCCCAAGTGTCAGCCAAGCTGGAGTATTCCTAGGAATAGCAATCACCGATGCAAGCCAAGGGCGGGATAACTCATCCATAGCCACCTTCTCCAGATAAAGGGACTCATTCTAGTCATTGCACCCAGCATAGTCATTTAAAGTCTTGCCATCAAACCTAATCTTCCTGTTGCCTTCTTTGGTCAAATATGTGCCCTTTTTGATGTGGGTGACATTTGCATAGAATTCTTTGACCAAATATTCATTGGCCTCCGGTAAGTTGCTGGTGAAGAACTTCCACCCCACTCTCTCGTTGAAGTTCCTCTTGATATAAGGGTTGTGGGATAGCATATCTCGATCAATGAACACCTTCTCAAGTGTAAGTGACCTTGGAGGCCACCACTCCAGGAACTTGTGGTAGACTTCCTCGCTCTCAAAACCGTCTTGCCATACTATAGGGTTCCTTGATCTCACCAACCCCCTCTCTGGGTGTCACCACCCTTTCCGTCGTCCAGGATCTCAGCATCAACATCAATAGGATCTGCTGGTGAGGCCAAAGTTGTAGCAGGTGGGGAAGCTGATGTTGAAGCCTCACTACTTTCCTGTAAGCCATCAGACAACTCATAAGAAGAAGAAGAGGGTGTAGGCTTGTCTCGTAACTAGAATTTCCCTTGAAAGTTTGCAAAAACATGGGTTGGCACCGAGCCTCCTTCCAAAACATCCCGGGAAGGGACATATTCACTACTGTCAAAATGGGATGCGGCTTTGTTCGCAGCTTTTAGTGCAGTTCTCATTTTACCAATTGATTTTTGGACGACGAAAGGTAATTTGATCTTTCCTTTACCTTGGCCTCGGGAGGACTCTACTCTCCCTTTTGGTTTATCAATTCTTCCTCTAGATCGGACCATTATCCACATACATAATCAATGAAAGCTCATTAGTATTTGTATTTAAGCGAGTATCAGATGAAGCAGATTAATGATTACAAAATTTATAGCATAGTGGATCGTTGTCAGCAGAAATAGGTATGTTGCCGTAGAATGGCGATCGTTGTCCGCAAAAATTGGGTCGCGACTACGAGAGACTAGGGTTCAAACTACCCAGTCTCTGAAGCTTGACCCCCACTTACAACAAAATTTTAGGTGCGACCGCGAAAGTTGCACTGCTATCCGCGTAAAAATGAATGCGGCCCAGACGCAACTTATTAGTTCTCTGAACCTTACATTTGCGGTCCACAAAAAAAGAAGTGCGGCTGTGTAAAGCAGGCCACAACAGCAGAAATGCCACCGCTGCCGCATAAAAGCAAACCATTTTTAACTCAGCAATTCATATGAACGCTGGTGCTGAATCAAGGCCGCGGCCGCAGAATTCAAAAAAGAAACGATCACTGGCAAATGAGATATCACCTAGGGTTTTCACTTAGCAATTAACTTAGGAAATTAAGTGGTAACATGAACAACCCCATCCCCATTAGGCATTAAAATCAATTACCCAGCCAGTTTTATCTTTAATTAGGCATACTTTTGATTCTTGGCTTTATTAAACCTAACTAAAATACAATTAAAACTATCTAGAAAGAAAAATCACGAACTAAAATTAAGACAAAGAAATTGAGCATACCTGTTGTTTAATTTGTTGTAGAAATTACTCTTGCTTAATGAGATGAAGTATAGATGCAACAAGAAGCAGATGAACAGTGCAAAGGGTCTTTGAGAAGTAAGGGCATGAAAAATGTTAAAGCAAGAGGCCCCTCCTATTTATACTAAAACCTTGAGGGTCCACAACGACATACCTGGAGCGGTTGTGGAATTCCATCGCGATCCGCGCTTTTGGCTATTTTCAAGAGCAGTAGGTTCAATAAAACCGTTGAGAACAGAAAAGTTGGTGCAGCCACGGAACAGGGTCCACTCACTGTGGATGTGGTTGAAACTTCAGAGAGGTTACATTTTGGACTTTTCAAGTCCGCGTCCGCTATAGAATTACGCCCCCCCGAAAAAGCTTTCGTTGACCGCATAATTTTGAGCGGGGTCAGCGGTCCAATTACACACTTAGCCAAATTTTCCAGTATTAGTCCTGCACTACATCAATAATTCCTACAAAAATCTCACAACCATTTAGATAAAAAGAGCCTAATCTAAGAAGGATAATGAAAAGGAAGAAAAATCACTTGGGTTGCCTCATAAGAAGCGCCTAATTTAACACTGCGGCACAATGCAAGTTACGATTAATCACCTGAAATGGATCATTGCCCCCATGTGGCTATCATCAAACTTTCCAAGATAGTTCTTCACTCGGTGCCCATTAACTCTAAAGGTTTCACCATTTGTTTTTCAAATCAATAGCACTAAACAGAGTTACATGCACCACTTCAAAAGGGCCTGACTTGAGCTTTCCCGATAACAGATGTAACCAAAATTTGAATAGAAGAACCAAGTCACCCTCCTTGAATTCCTTGCTTCGGAATATTTGTCATTTAAGTACATCATCTTTTCCTTATACAAGGACGAGCTGGAATAGACATGAAACCTAAACTTATCGAGTTCATTTAGTTGCTCTACCCGGAGCAACATCTCATTCAAGGTTTAACTTCTTCAGCACCTACATGGCCTTATGCTCTAACTCAATCGGAAGATGGCATGCTTTCCCAAATACGAACCAGTACGGAGACATAACAATTTGATTCTTGTAAACCCACAAAGCAGCATCCAGTTTCCTTGACCAATTAGTCTGATTTGCATTGACAATTTTTGATAATATGCTCTTTATCTCCGTGTTGGAGACCTCAACTTGTCAACTCACCTGGGGATAATAAGGGGTTGACACTTTATGATTGACACCATATTTGGAGAGTAAAGTATCGAAGGCCTTATTGTAAAAATGAGAACCCCCCTGGAGGGCAAAATCTTATGAAGATATATTTCTTTAAGAATTCCACCACACTTTGTGCCTCTTTGTTGGGCAAAGCCATAGCTTCAAACTACTTAGAAACATAAAACAACAACCAGAATGTAAGTGTTACCACATGAACTCCCAAATGGTCCCATGAAGTAAATGGCCCACACGTTAAAAATGTCAATCTCAAGAATAGTGGTGAGAGGCATTTCATCCTTCTCGAAAATTCCACCATCTCTCCGACACTCATCACATCCCTTAGCAATCTCACTAGCATCCTTATACAGGGTGAGCCAATAAAATCCATAGCTAAGAACCTTTGAAGCAGTTCTCGCCCCACAATGATGGCCACCGTAGGGAAAGTAATGGCAAGCATCAAGATATTAATTTTCTCCTCTTTCAAAACACATCTCTGGATCACACCATCATTACAAATCTTGAAAAAATAAGGCTCGTCCCAGTACTAATTCAAGTTATCCCGTTAAGCTTCTTCCTTTGATTAGAAGAGACCTCACTCGAAACAATGTCAGTCACATGAAAGTTAGCCTCTTCGCGAACCAAGGCATATTATTCAATGAAATGAAGAGTAGTTGTTCATCCGAAAATGAATCATTAATTTTGAGGCCATCATGGGGCCTCCCCTTATCTTCCAAGCGGGACAAGTGGTCAGTCACTTGATTTTCACACCCTTTTCGATCAACAATTTCAAGTTCAAACTCTTGAAGCAAAAGAATCCATCTCATCAAACTAGCCTTAGAGTCCTTCTTTGTCATCAAATAATAGAGTGTCGTGTGATTGGTGTGCACAATCACTTTGGTACCCATGAGATATGGGCTGAACTTTCTGTGGCAAACACAATGGCTAGTAACTCTTTTTCGGTCACAGTATAATTGACTTGGGCATCATTCATCATTTTTCTTGCATAGCAGACCGGATGAAATATTTTGTTGACCCTTTTCCCCAAAATGGCTCCTATCGCAATGTCACTAGCATCACACATGAGCTCAAATGGAAAGCTCTAATTGGGAGCGATGATGATGGTAGTGGTAGTAAATCTATACTTGACAAGATCAAAAGCTTTTATGAAATCATCATTAAACACAAAGCTTGCATCGTTTTCCAACAATTTGCACAAGGGATTCACCACCTTTGAGAAGTTCTTGATGAACCTTTGGTAGAACCCCGTATGCCCAAGAAAGCTCCTTACTCCTTTGACGGAAGTAGGAGGAAGGAGTTTTGAAATCACTTCAATCTTTGCTTTGTCAACTTCGATATCGTACTTTGAGATATTATAGCTGAGGACAATGCCCTCCTAGACCATAAATTGTCACTTTTCCCAATTAAGCATTAGGTTGGTCTCTTCATTTTGGGCCAACACTTTGGCAAGATTTTTCAAGCCTTCTTCACAGGAATCACCCACAACACTAAAATCATCCATTAACACTTCCAAAAAGTCCTCAACTATGTCCATAAATATAGCCATCATACACCGTTGAAATGTAGCCGGTGCATTACACAAACCAAACGACATCTATGAGAATGCAAAGGTGACATACGATATGTGAAGATGGTTTTCTCTTGGTCCTTCGGTGCAATCAAAATCTGGTCGTAACTTGATTACCCATCAAAAAAGAAATAGTAGGCACGCCCGAAAAGTCTATCCAACATTTGGTAAAGAAAGGGCAACAGAAAGTGATCTTTGCGTGTCACTTTTTTCAGATTTTGGTAATCTATGCATACCCTCCATTTGGTGACAGCCCTAGTGGGGATCAACTCATTTGTGAACACAATTATATCCCCTTCTTCGGCACACATTATACCGGCGAAGTCCATGAACTATCCGAAAAGGGGTACATAACCCCTAAATCCATCCACTTGATAACTTCCTTCTTGACGACCTCTTGCATAGCCTCATTCAACCTCCTTTGATGTTCCACGTAGGGTGTAGCATCATCCTCGAGTATAATCTTTTGCATGCAAAAGGTGGCGCTTATCTCCCGAATATTAGCTAGAGTTAATCCAAGTGCCTTCTTCCTTCTTTGGATCACTACAAGGGTGGTATCTACCTGCACGTTAGTTAAGCACGGATAAAGAATAACAGGTAAAGTTGAACAAGGGCCCAAGAATTCATACCTGAGGTGTGAAGGAAAAGTCTTCAACTCCAGTATGAGAGGTTCCTCGACCGAGGGCTTTGTTGGTGGAGTCTTTTGGTTCTCAAGATCCAAGAAAAGTTTCCTGACCTCATATGTGTAAGAACCCATTCCTTGCAAAGCATTGACATACTCTACCAAGCCTTCATCCTCAGTCACATCATGGTTCAACAACCCAACTTCCTAAGGATCCTCCATATTTATCACAACACTGGTGTCTTCAACAATCACCTCAGTCACAAGATCCATAAAGGAACATACTTCATTGCTATTGGGTTGCCTCATTGATTTGCAGACATGGAACACAACTTTTTTTTTCACCCACCGGAAGGTGAGCTCCCCTGCTTCCACATCAACTAAAGCCTTCCCTGTAGATACGAAGGGTCTCCCCAATATGATTGTCACGTCACAGTCAACCTCACAGTCTAGAATGACAAAATCTGCGGGAAGTATGAACTTGTCGACCCGCACAAGAACATCATCAATAATACCAACCGACCTCTTCATTGTTCGATCCGCCATTTGCAATCACATTGAAGTAGCTCTCGTTTTACCAATACCTAAAGTTTTGACTACAGAGTATGACATCAAATTTATACTTACTCCCAAATCACACAAGGCATTTGCAAAATTCGCACTCCCGATGGTACATGGAATGGTAAATGCGCTGGGATCTTCATGCTTTGGAGTCATCAAGTGCACAATGACACTCACTTGATGAATCATTTTGTCGGTCTCATAATCCATAAATCTCTTTTTAGTTACCAAGTCTTTCATAAACTTGGCATATCCCGGCATTTGCTCAAGAATTTCCACTAAGGGCACATTGATCGACAGGCTTATCATCATCTCAATAAACTTCTTGAATTGGTTTTCATTTTTTTTCTTTGCAAGTCTTTGAGGGTAAGGCGGAGGAGGCCTTGTCAAATGAGTCTTGGCTTTAGGCATAACCATTTCCGGTATGTCTATCATGTGTTCCCTAGATGGGTTCACGTCATTTTGAGTCTCCTCCTCATTTTCATGAATATCAATTCTCACCTCACCATTCAAATTCTTTTCACTCACTTGCTCATCAACTATTGGATCATCATCATTTTTCACTTCACCATCATCACTCACAACTTTCTTTTGATTGGAGGTACATGCTTCACCACCTCTATCGTTCATTGTGGTCACTGCCATTGCATGGCCGGTATTGTTCCCACCCTTTGGATTTACTACCATGTCTCTAGGTTCCCCCTTAGGGCGAGTGTTCAAAGCTTGCAAAATCTGGCCAAGTTGCACATCCAAGTTGCGGATAGAAGTATTATGGGATGCCAATTGGGCATTGGAGGCGGAGTTTTTCTTCATTATTTTCTCAAACATTGACCCAATATGTCCCATCTAATTGTTTGACAAGCTAGGACTTTGAGACGGAAATGGAGGCGGATTGTTTTGTTGTTGATACATCGGGGGCCTTTGAAAGCCCAACCCCTTATTCCCTTTATTACCGTTATTCCAACCCTCTTGGTTGTTGTTGCCTCCCTAATTTCTATTGTTATTGTGACTCCAGTTGCCCTAGTTACCCTGGTTTCCCCAATTTTGATTGTTGTTCCCCTAGTTTCTTCGGTTGTTATTGTTCCCACTGTTCCAATTTCCTTGTTTGATTTGATTCCCCCAATGTCCTTGGGATGTCCACAGTTGTTGATTCTGAGCATTGCCCCATTGTCCTGGGCAAATGTTCACATACTGAACCTCTTCATTTTGCTCATCATATACTTCATCTTTGTTGTAACCACTACTACTTTGCTCATATTGATATTGATTTCCTTGAATTTGTTGACCTCTTTGTTGTCTCTTGTTAACCATCATATTTATCCCTTCCATGGCATTCACTTGTTTTGGCACTTGTACTTGCGTTTGCCAACTGGTTCATGGTTGTAGTTAACTCGGCTATTGCTTGGCCATGGTCATGGAGCTCTTTGTGCAGGTGAATGACATTGGGATAACCTTGTGGTCCATTAGTTCGACTTTGCTACGCCGAGGAAGTATCCACCATCTCATGAAGTATATCATACTCCTCAACATAAGGAGTGTTCATAAATTTTCCCCCGACGAGTTGGTTAAATACATACTAGTTGGTAGTCTTGATGACAAGGTAGAATGTTTGCTGGATCATTGCTTCGGCATGTCATTGTTCGGACATTCTTTCACCGTCGTCCGATACCTTTCCTATATCCCATGAAGTGGTTCATTTGGCTCCTTTTTGAAGGAAAGGATTTCATCTCTCAGCATCACCATATGCCCCAGTGAGAAAAAATTGGCAATAAACTTATTGGCCAACTCATCCCACGTGGTGATGGAATAGTTGAGGAGCCTTTCGAGCCAGCCCAATGCTTTCCCCCTAAGTGAAAAAAAGAACAATATCAGTCTCATTGCATCTTCCGACACATTTGCCTGTTTGCTTCCCCAGCAGGTATCCACAAAGCCCTTTATATGTTTATATGCATTCTAATGGGGAGCGCCTGTGAAGTACCCTCTTTGCTCCAATAAGATCAACATGACATTTGTAATCTGGAAATTGCCCGCCCGGATTCGGGGTGGGACAATTGTACTTGTGTAACCTTCATTTGGAAGAACCCGAGGAGCTTCTCACGGAGGAGCTGAGGGAGGGTCTGGAATGTTTTCACTGTCATGGCAGCCTCTTCTTTGAGCTTGAGGTACTAGAGGCATCTCATTTTCAGCATTATCATCTACCTTCTCCCCCTGGAGAATATTTTCAAGAGGATCATTATTTTCCATGCTGTACTTGAACCGATTAGCTCACACAAGTTAGTAAAATAGAAGGAAAGAAAAAAAAGACACGCAACTAGTCAGATACATAGCCAAAACAATTTAACTCCCCGGCAATAGCGCCAAAAAGTGATTGGCTTCAACCCTGCACCACTATGTAATGGCGAGGATTGGTCGATGTAGCTTCTACCCGAAAAGTCGGGATCAATATCCACATGGAGTTAGTATCGGTTGGGAGTTGGTTTCAATCTAATCTAGCTATGCGTGTTGCTTTTAATTGCATTTCTAACCATGCTTGGATTTGTTTCTATTCTACGTTTAATGCTATTGATTGCTGAAAATAATCTAAGTATAATGATTTTGTAGGAGTTTTCTCAATTGATAAAAATCACTAGGGAAGTGACTTACACCTAGGCGAGTATCTAATGGGATCAAGAATTTAGGACAAGTTTGTTATATTTGAGGCCGTGATATAACCTTTACACATAATTACTTACTCTATACCTCTCGGTAGTTTGAGTGAATTTGCCCTAATTGGCTTTCTCAACCCTAATTTGGTGTTCAAGTGATGCAAATAAAATTGGCTCAAGTCGGGCATTACTATCTCTAGTCTTAACCCTTTAATTGAGGCTATCAATCTCTTGAATTCACCCCAATTTCTTGTTAGCCTATTTTTCCTAGACTTGGGCTCTCTTTCTCAAGAAGAGCCTAAGTAAAAAAGGCATGAATCAGTGTTTGCAACCACCCATTCAACATTTAAAGCATGAAACAAACTAAATATCACTAACCCATAAACAAATAAGCCCTAAAATTAAAGATCCATTAAATAACCATACTTGGATTGGGTCACAACCCTAGCTAATGGGTTTAGCTACTAATAATGGAGGGAAAAATCAAAGATGGAGATGAAATATAAGCAATAAAAGTTGATTACAAGAACAAAATCTAAGAATATAAGCTAAAGCTACTCTAAAATTACTCTAAATGGTAAAGTACACCTGTTGATGAGCTCACTGATACAAAAGATAACCTAAAAATGTCAAAAAGATCTATTTATACACAGCTAAAATTACTGGAAAAAAATACCCCTACGGAGGTTCCGCTGTTAGTGAAATATTGGGCGCCTCAACATATTGAGTTTTGCGGCCGCACAAAAACAAGCGCGGACAACATTTCTTCAATTTTAGACATGGACTGGGCTAGCTTTTACAGACAACATAAAGTCTACCATGTCCACTTGGCTTCTATCGCAGCCGCGTAAAATGTTCATGAACTGCATTCCTCAGTTAGGTTCCACTACCCAAGTCTTTGAACCTTTTTTCACAAACTTAATGGGATTTGCACTGCGTCTGCACCTAGTAGCTTTGCAGCCGTGTAATTTGGACGTGGTCAGCGGCAGTGTTAGAACTTGGCTGTAGCTTCTCTGAACATCACTTTCACTGCATCATATTTCTACTCGCCTCGGTGGAGGGTCTTACGCGACCACGTAATAATAGCGCTAGCAGAGCTCCAGTTCCATTCTTTGGGATTGTGCAAGTTCGACTCCTTTATGAGTTCATTTTGGCTTCATTGCTTCATTTTGACCAAAACCTGCAAGTAAACACATTAAGATAGTTTTAGGGAATACCTTGACACACTTTTGACCCAAAACCTAAGGAAAAGAGAGTATAAGATAGGCTAAAATTCGTAGTTATCAAAAGACTGTACAACAAAAATCAGCCGACAAGGCATACCAAACTATACATGAGTCGAAACCTATCCGTGAGCCTCTAAAGAAATATAAGTGCTTCAACATCGCCGAAATAGGACAGTAACATACTCATAATGTCTATAACAAATATACATACCAAGACCACGGCATGTCCATAGAAGGGATCTCGCCAATAACCACCAAACTGGACAGCCTACTATGGTAGGGGAGCTGCATCTACCCATCTATCAGGACCTGCAACACGACATGAAGAGTCCATAAATAAAAAGGACATCAGTACGCATAAAGTAATGAGTATGCAAGGCAGGAGAGATAAGTATGAATAGTAACGTAAATAGGGATAGAGAATATACAACCTATAATATCTGGGTACCTATGAGGGCTACAAACATGAAATGCATGATACATAAATATATATACATAAACTTTGAAAACATACGCCTTTCTGGGCATCATCATCATATCGTACCCGGCCACGTGGAGCTCTAAAACCCAACTGATCAGTGGTTGCACAATAGGTGTCGTACCCGACCGACTATAGCGCGGCTCAGTAGAGTAAAATAGATAAAAATATATAATGCATGCTTGGGCCATCCAGCAAGTCCTTCAACTGCACCTTCAACTTGCGCAACTCTACTGGGGCCATCCTGTATGGAGAAATAGATATGGGTTGAGTGTTAGGCAACACATCAATGGTAAACCCAGTCTCCCTTTCAGGAGGAAGGCTTGGGAGTTCTTCTGGGAGAACATCTAGAAATTTATTGACCTCGGGGATTGATTGTAGAGTAGGCGGATTCGCCTCTACATCCCTAACGCGAACGAGATGATAAATGTAACCTTCTGAGATTAACTTCCTTGCCTTAAGATAGGAAATAAACCTACCTTTCGGCATAGCAATGTTCCCCTCCCATTCAATGACCGGTTGACCAGGAAACTGAAACCTAACTATCTTCGTACGACAGTCAACATTTGCATAGCATGATGTTAACCTAGTCCATTCCCATTATCACATCTAAATCAACAATTTCTAACTCAAATAAATTCGCTGAGATTTGAGGACTACAAATCACCACTGTGCAACCTCTATATACCCTTCTAGCAACCACAGAATCTCCTATCGGAGTAGATACTACAAGTGGTTTACTTATCAATTCAGGTTAACGCCAAACTTATTAGCCACAAAGGGTGTAATATATGATAATGTTGATCCTAGATCAATCAGCATACCTTTAAAAACATCCGGAGATAACTCAAGATCCTGTCGACCTACTAGAGCATTGGTTTGATTTTGAGCACCACTCGAACTCGGCACTACACCTCTACCTCTACCACCACCTGTCGACTACTGAAAACCCCCATGCTGGAGGTCGAACTGAAGAGAAAACACCAAACAATGATCCAGTCGGCTGAGCCATACCACCACCTTCTCTGTTAGGGAAATCCTACATCATATGGCCAGGTTGTTCGCAAAATAAGACACATTAGAGCCTCGTCAGCACATTCCAAAGTGGGCCTTACCGCACTGATCACAAACGTGGTGTGTAGGGTCTCGTCTGACTAGTATCCCTGTGATATTGCGAGCCTGATGCTCGCAAACTCTGACCTAGACCAGAATAGGTAAATCGATCATATTGAGGCCTCTAAAACTATGGAGGAGCAGTATCTACAGGTGGCGCCGAACTCCTCGGTTGGGGCCAGACACTCCCTCTAAAGTAATTAGAATACCCTACAAATCTCTCCCTTTTATGCTGGCCCATATCCTACTCCCTATTTTCACTTTGCTGGCCCTTACAATCCTCTAGGGTCTGGGCATAAGCCTGAATAAGGGAAATATCCATGCGCTCCACAAAGGAGGCTATCATACACTCTTTTATCAGATGTAGTCCCAACCCATTCACAAACAGATGCACCCTATTGCTCATCTCGGCCACCATATAGGGAGCATACCTTGCTAAAGAATCAAACTGCATACTATACTCTCTCACACTCATATTACCTTGTTGATGGACCAAGAACTTATCAAATCTAGCTCGGTGTATCTCAACTAGCAAGTAGTGATGAAGAAAGGCCTAAGAAAATTCCTTCCACACAGTTGATGTAGTGTTTGAAACCCCTAGATCTCTCCCAACTATCATACCAAAAAATCACTAAATCCTGTAACTAATAAGAAGCTAAATTTACTACCTCTGTATCACTAGCATGCATAATCCACAGTGTATGATAACCCTAATCAATAAAAGTCTTCGGGTCCTCCTAGGGGTCTGATCCTGTAAATACTAGAGGGTCTAGATTAATAAAATCACGAACGCTCATACTAACCGGTTTATCAATAACACCGGTATTCTTTCTCTGACCTTGAGCAACTACCAAGCTAGTCAACAACTGCACCAAATTCCGCATATCCTGGACTGTAGTGCCAGGTGAAGGAACTGGTTGTGTTGGGTGCCACCTAAAATCCTCTGGAGGAGATGGATTAGATGAGGTATAAGACGACATCTCACTCTAAGACTCAATTTGTCCTTCTCTGGCTTGAGGCACCTGACTGGTACCCTCTCCCGCAGTTGTATCAAGCTCTCTACCAATTGCTTGCTTCCTAGTCGAAGGAATCACTAAAAGAAAACAAGGTGAATATTAGAAATGAACACTTACGACTCAACTCTACGCACGATCTAGATTCAAGAAGAAGGTAACAATCCTAGATGTCATGTAGCCTCCTAATTATAAATGTGACGCGCTACACATCCATAATTAAGATTCTACTAGACATGGCTCATAGAAAAAGACTAGGACAGACTTTCTCTGATACCAAGTTTGTGACGACCCAAAGTAGAGGGTCATGACTATCACCCGGGCCATACATGCCGAGCACCAACACATATTTTATATAACCTTCTTTATTATCTATAAGGGCCGACGAGGTCAATATAAATGGCAGACATGGATCATGAACAACCAATAATGAAAGATAATGACATCAACATACATAACATGGGGTGACCAGACAGTTAAGAAACTATATATAAGGTACGATATACCACTCTGCCATGAAAAACTATAAAACAAAAATCAGTCGACAAGGCATACAAAACTATACATGAGTTAACACCTGTCTATGAGCCTCTAAAGTAACATAAGTGTTGCATCATTGCCTGAACAGGGATCCTACATACCCATAATGTCTATAATAAAAATGCATACCAAGACCACGGTAAGTCCAAAGAAGGGATCTCACAAATAATCACTGAACTAGGAAACCTACTGTGGTAGGGGAGCTGCGTCTACCCATCTATCAGGACCTACAGCACGACATGCAGCATGCATAAAATAAAAAAGATGTCACTACAAATAAGCTACTGAGTATCCAAGGCAGGAACGCATAAGAATGGAAAGTAATGCAAATAGGGATAGAGAATATACAACCTGTAACATCTGGTACCTCTGAGGGCTACTGAAATGAAATACATGATACAGACATATATATAACTAAATTGTTAAAACATATGCCTCTATGAGCATCATCATCATCATCATATTGTACCCGACCATCCATTATAAGGCTCCCCGACCACGTAGAGCTCGGTAAAACCCAACTGATCAGTAGTTTCACAATAGTTTCCATACTCGATGACTATAGCGTGGCTCATTATAGTAAAATTGATACATATATATAATGCATGTTAGACTCACTAGAATCATTCTGAACCTTTCTGAGTGACATAAGGTCGGTATCATCCGTACATGTTATTAGGACTAACTCTTAATCATGAATCTTATAAGAATTAGGAAGTACCAACAACATTGATAACATAAGAATAAAAGAAGCAACATCAACATCAATCACTCCATAAGAAGGGAAACAATGTAAGTACTACTAACTTCTAAGAATAGAGTATCTTTGGAAGCTCGTTCATTACATTATGTACAATCGGAGCCATGCAAAAGAAGGAAAGGGATAGTCTCACATACCTTATATATACTTCCCAACCTCAAGCTATGCAAATGTCATGAATCCTTAGTCTACAATAGGAGAAATGACACCATCATTACCATTTAAGCGTCGTAACTATTATGTATCGGCCGCAACCTATTTTATTATGAAATGGAAAGAACCTCCCCTGTTTATATGACTTCCCGCAAGTCAAAAAAATCACCAAACATCCCAAAAAATATCAATAATAATCATGTTGAGCCTCTCAAAATAGTCCACTAACCAACAACATTGCGACCAAGCCTTTCGATATATATTTCACAAGTTCTAGCTTCAATGACTTAGCCGTAACTTGGATAATCTTAAAAACACCTAGTGTAAGAGGTTCCTTACCTTTAAAAAGTAATAAGAACCCTAATTTGACCTTAATTTTCCACGAAATATCCCTCCAATGCTACCATAAGAACAAGGAAGCGAAACTAGCAATCAATTAGAGTTTTTTTGGCACTATAATCACTTTAGAAGACTTGAAATCACCTAGGGTTGATATTAAAAACTTGAGGGAGTATTTATAGAACATAAACCACTTAAAAAAACCTCCCACATGAGTCGGAAGAAAACAAAAATGAGCAACAACAAGAAGAACAAGAAACGTACAACACTAGGGGATTCCCAATACTTGATTTGTGTTGTTTGCCCTTTGTTTGGATCTTGGACCAGGAGAGAAACTTGATAGAATGTTTTTAGGGTTCTATGGTATGAATATACTGAAAAATAATGACTTAAAACAGGTTTGAGGCATTATATAAACCCATATGTCTTAAACCGCCTATATGGGCCCCATACAGAGCTATTTGGTGCAGTCTCGCGAAAATACAAATATCTCTCTACTCCGAGATCGTCTCGACAAACGATTTACTGCGGTGGAAACTACAATAGTAGATATTTAATATGGTGGGTAAATCACCAAGTAATTCCATGTAAATTGAGAGAATATCTTAGTAACATTTGACCTAAAGTTTAAGTAAAATTATGATCCTAAGTTGCGACTACTTTTTTTGGCTTTTGTTTCATAACTTGTTTGACTTCAAGAATTATGATACGGATATTATATTATTCAAATAAATTAAAACACGACCTTTTGAGTATATTTAGTACCTGCAGGTGTACCCAAACATACGGGTTACGACATCTTTGATTCCTTTAACTTCTAATACTTGTTAACTACTCTTATACACCCTTGTATCATTTAAGACCAATAGGATTAACTTCTTATCATCTTAGAGATAATCTCTTCATGGATTTACGTCTCCTACCTTACTGCATGAACTGACGTACGTGAATATGAGTTGTAACAAAAATCTTCCTTTCTCGTTATTATTGATCTGTAACCGACATTGAGCAGGATATACGCCGTGATTTTCGGTTAGGTATGGAAATCAGGACCCTCTATCCGTCGTGTGTAACCATTTTTCCGTGATTCCCAAGATTTTAGAACTCGTTCTGGGTCCGGAAAACTTTGCTTTATCATGCCCGGTGATGAACACATAAACCTTTCATGGATATTGATACGAAGGGCTCCCAGCCTTGACTTCAATCTCGTGCATCCATGCCCTTCTTCCATTTTTTTTACCGGAAAATAGAGGTATGCAATATCCCCAATTTATCCATGTACAGAATTATATAGGGATAAATTTGACCTGTGTTTCTTTTTTGTTTTTCGTGTGACCTTGTGTCAAGATCCCAGTTTGCCCTTCGTGAACTATCGTGATGGCACCTAGTCTCTACGACTAGCTAAGCCTAATAATGCGGAAAATAAACTAAACTTGCTGAATAAATAGTCAAAAGCCGAAAATAACTGAAGAAAATAATATTTAAATGTCGCTCCGCATATACGCACAACTCCTCAATAAATCTGATACACTATCCCAAAACCCAAAAACTCACGGATCCATAAGCTGAGAAAAATACTACATCGCTCTAATCTTCGGAATGTCTAACAAGAATAGAAAGTACAAAAGGGCCAAATACTAAATACAGGAATAGAAAGAGACTCCTCGGTCTGCGGATACGGCAAAATATACCTCGAAGTTCTGTAGAATCACCTCGCCTCAAGAATGGTAAGCCTGAGTAGAGGTACCTGGATCTGCACATGAAAAACATGTGCAGAAAGGGCATGAGTACACCATAGCGGTAGTCAGTAAGTGCCAAGTCTAACCTTGGTTGAGTAATGACGAGGAAGGTTAGAGCCCTACTGAGGTTAAATAAAAGATATAATTCGATAGTATAGAAGAGAAAACAGTATAAGTATGAGCAATAGTGAAAATAACACAGGTATAAAGGACAACAACAACTACAAAGAAACAATGTAAACACCGAGGAAAAATATAGCTCAACTCCAACAATATCAGCTGGGGATGTACTAGGATACCGTCCTGATTTCCCAAGTATACATGTCCAATAAGTCTCTCGGGATACCGTCCCGTAGTCCAGCTCATAGTACGGTGGGATCTACCGAAATCCCGTTTCGTAGTCCCAAACATAAATACCCAGTACTGGGGGAATCTACCGGGTGCATTCTCATAGTTCTATATCACTGTACATGGGGATCTACCGGAATCCCACATCCTTAGTCCCAAATGTAAATAGACAAAAGGGGGGGGGGGGGGGGGGGGGAGCTACCGGAATCCCACATCCGTAGTCCCAAGGTAAATACATAGCAACAACAGGAGAAATGCCCAGAAATATCAAACTTCATATTAAGGCAAACAAATAGTTTAGCCTAGTATGCTGCACAGAATCCAGGTAATACAGTTAACAGATAAGGCAATTTAATCACTTAGACATTCTTTCCCTAAGCTAACACAGGCTTAAACGGTACAAGCAGTAAAACAGGAAAGTAATCATACTAGTAGTACTCAATAAAAAATTGGATTTCCAACAATTAGCACAAGTACACACTCGTCACCTTACGTACAAGGCATTTCAACTAACAATTATATCAAATCCTAAGGGAAAAGTCCCCCACACAAGGTTAGACAAGCCACTTACCTTGAACAAGCGCAAGTCAACCTGAAACCACGCTTTTGCTACGAGTATCCGACTCCAAATGACCTAAATCTATTCAATTCAATTGCATATTGTAAATAATACCTCAAGTAACTGATTCCACAATTAAATTCCAAGCTAATACGCAAAATTAGGTAAAATGCCCCTCAGGCCCATGTCTCAGAATAGGGTAAAATTTATATTTTTGGAATCCTCATACTCTCACGAGTATATGCATAACAAGAACACTAAAATCGGAGTTCAATTGGCCCCTCAAATACCCCTTTTTGTTTCTCTTAAACTCAAGCCTTAATTACCATTTTCTCCCAAATTTTCCACCACTAATCAGGTATTTAATCACATAAAAATGAGTTATGAAGTCAAAAATATTACCAAAAAGTTATTCCCCTTGAATCCCTCTTCAAAAAGCTTTAAAATCGCCTAACAATGGAGGAAACTAGGCTAAAATTCGCGAAATAACCCTTTTAAATCATTCTACGCAGGTATTTTAATTCCTTCTTCGCGAACACAGTCAAGGCCTCGTGCTCGCAAAGCACAGAATGACGTTGACCAAAAGTCCTCTTAGGCAAACGCGACACGGACCTCGCGAACGTGATGCTCAAACATCACAACCCTTCGTGAATGCAGAGCCTTCCTTACAAACGCAAAGGCAAAATTCCATCAACCCCTACTGACTCTTCGCGAATGTGAATGGTAAAATCGCTATGGAGTAGCTGAATAAAAATCTGCAACTTTTAAAAACTTAAAATGATCTGTTGAGCATCCAAAACACACCCGAGGCCCCCAGAACCTCAACCAAAGGCATCAACATATCCTAAAACCTTATTCAAACTTGCACCAATCCTCAAAACACTTCAAACAACATCAAATTCCCCAAAACACATCGGATTCAAGCCTTAGTTTCTAAAAATCTTCCGAATTCCGCTTTTGATAAAAACCCAACCAAACAACCTCCGAATGACCTAAAATTTTGCACACAAATCCCAAATGACATAACGAAACTACTACAACTCTAGGAATTCCATTCTGACCCTCGGATCAAAATCTCACTATCGTACCAGCAACTTAAAAAATTAAACATTCGTCATTTCAACCTAAATTAGCTACGGACTTCCAAAACACAATCCAAACACGCTGCTAAGCTCGAAATCACCTAACAGAGCTAACGGAACCATCGAATTTCCATTCCGTGGCCGTCTTCATACTGTTCTAACTACGGTCAAATATCCAACACTTAAGCTCTCATTTAGGGACTAAGTGTCCCAAAACTCTCTAAAACTTAAAACCGAACATCCCAACAAATCAAAATAGCAGAAAAAGAACTCAGAGGAAGCAGTTAATTGGGGATCGGGGCATTTTTCTTAAGACGACCGCCCGGGTCGTCACATCCTCCTACACTTAAACATTTGTTCGTCCTCGAACGAGCATAGAGACATACCTGAAGTAGTGAAAAGATAAGGGTAACGGCTACGCACATCCTGCTCGGTCTCCCAGGTTGCCTGCTCGACCGGCTGACCCCGTCACTAAACCTTCACTGATGAAATGTTCTTTGACCTCAGCTTTCTCACCTGCCTATCCAATATAGCCACTGGCTCCTCAACATAGGATAGATCCTTGTCCAGCTGGACTGAACTGAAATCCAACACGTGTGACAGATCACCGTGATACCTCCGGAGCATCAAAACATAAAATACCAGATGGACTCCTACCAAGATGGGAGGTAAGGCAAGCTCATAAGCAACCTTCCCAAGACACCTCAATATCTCAATAGGGACAATAAACAACAGACTCAGCTTCCCTTTCTTCCCAAATCTCATAATGCCCTTCATAGGCGAAATCCAAAGCAGAACCAGCTCTCCAACCATAAAAGAAATATCACGAACCTTCCGGTCCGCAGAGCTCACTGATAACTAGGGGTTTTGAAATATTTTATACTCCTTCTCGCTTATGCTTTGATTAGAAATTCATACAAAATAGTCCCAAAAAGGCTCAAAAGTTGTGCTTGATTTCAGGTTTGATCAACAAAGTGACAAGATGTCAAAGATCGGCTCAAAAGGAGTGAAACTTGCATAGGTGACAAAGGCAAGACAAGCTCAGACAAAACAGGCCCAATACGGTCGCACTACACTTTGTGTGGTCCGCACTGGGAGATATAGAGAGCTGTTATTTCAAGCATTAAGGTACTGCAACCACACTAGGTTTTGTATGGTCCGCACTGAACACAATGCGGCCGCACTACTATTCTGTGCGGTCCCTGGAGCCAAGGTTCAGAAAGATGAAGAATGGAGTTTTGAAGCCTGTGCGGTCTGCAGTCTATTCTATGTGGACCGCATTAGAAGCCTCCGCGACCGCAATCCATTTTGTGCGGTCCGCGGAGCCCAAGTTCAGAGAGTGTGATTTTTGAAGTCAAGAGACCAATGTGGACCACGGTCAATTTTGTATGGTCCGCATTAACCCCGCAAGGGCAATTTTGTCTAGATTTTTTAGCCTAGTATAAATAGATTCTTTTTCCATTTTTACAGGATCACATATTGTATTACATCAGCTGCGCTTGTGGGTCGACTTTTCTTAGCCATTTTGGAAATTCTTACTTACTTTTAATCATTGAATCTTTGTATTTAACTTAGCAATTAATTAATATGTGTTTTTCTTCATCTATTTCTTTTCTTTTCCTCTTTGAATATGAGTAGCTAGACCCCATTTCTAGGGTTGTGGCTCAACCCTAGTATGGGTAATTGATGGGTCTTGCATATTAGGTCTAAATTGACTACGGGTGTTTGATATTTGGGTCAATTTCATAGTTAAATTGCTGAATTAGTGGTTGGAAACACTAGTTTGTGTTTAGTTGACTAGGGCTCTACTTGAGAAAGAGAGTCTAAGTCTCCGAAATTGATCCAACAAGGAATTGAGGCATACTTAAGAGATTGATAGCCCCAATTAAAGGGTTAAACCTCTAGAGAGTAATACCCGACTTGAACCCTAGTAGCTTGTGAAATTTACATACCTAATTGGTCTTGAGAATGTCAATTGGCTAAAATCACTTGAACCACCGAGAGGTGTAGAGTGGGTAAAGAAGTGCAACGGTTATATCATACTCCCCAATCATGTCAATTGTGCCTTAGTTTCAAGTACCCATCAATTGACCACCTAGGCAGATGCCACTACCCTAGTGCCCTTTAAACTATTTGAACAACCTGTAGCATTCAACTCTTAGCTTAATTTACAATTTGTAGTTTGTTAAAACTAGAATTATAAAGAAAACCCCAAAAATGATGAGAAGTGTAATTAAGAACACATAGGCAATCCTAAACTAGATAGATACTCGATTCCAATTCTAGCTCTCTGTGGATATCGATCCCGACCCAAAATTGGGTAAAAGCTAATGCGACCCTCTCTTGCTACTTATTAGTAGTGCGGAGTTGGCAGTAATGACTTTTTTGCGCCGTTGCTAGGGAGCTAACGGTTTTGGATATCTATTTAGTTAGTTTTGTATGTTGTTATTCTTTCTTTTTTTGTTACTAATTTTTGTGTGTGAATACTTCAGGTACCAAATGGTTTTAAATGCTAATGAACCTCTTGGAAACGTGCTTGTGGGGGAGGAGGTTAATGATATTGGAGAGGAGAAGGTGCCTCTTGTACCTCCTGGACCACGACGAGGCTGACGGGCTAATGCTAATGCTAATGAAAATGTCCTAGGCCCTCCTCCGCCACCTCCAAGAGCGTTTCCTCAGGTGCTATACAACCAAGGCTATACAAGTGCTATTGTCCCACCAAGAATCCGGGCGGGCAATTTTTAGATAACCAATGTGATATTGACCTTACTTGAGTAGCATGGGTATTTTACGGGTGCTTCGGATCAATATGACTAAAAACATCTCAAGGGGTTCGTGGATACATGTTGGGGGAGCAAGCAGACGAATGTGTTCAAGGATGCTCATAGATTGAGACTTTTCCCATTCTCACTTCAGGGGATAGCATTGGATTGGCTCGAGAGAATTCCCAACCATTCCATCACAACTTGGGATGAGTTGGCGGATAAGTTTATTGCTAAATATTATCACATGGCCACATTGAGGAACTTCGAGATGAGATATTGGCCTTCAAGCAAGAGCCCATGAAACCTTTGCATGAGATTTGGGAGCAGTATAGAACTATGGTGAAGGAATGCCCCAATAATGACATGAGGGAGAATATGTTGCAACAAACTTTCTACCGGGGCATCAATACTACAAATAAATGCATAGTGAATCAACGTACTGGGGGTAATTTTATGCAATTGATGTATGATGAAGCTTGTAACGTTCTTGATGAGATGGCAGATACATCCTCCGCATGGCAAAGTAGAGCCAATGTTCCTTAAGGTGATCCTACGGTTATTCATTTGCCTAAGGAATTACATGACCATGGACAAGCTATAGCGGAGTTGATGACTACGATGAACTTATTGTCTAAGGCATAGTTGCAAAAAGTCCAAAATCCCCGGCAAGAGAATACCATGGAAGGTGTTAATATGCTTGTCAACAAGAGAAGGCAAAGAAGGCAACAAAACCAAGGAAATTCTGAGCAATTTGATGATGATTGTGATGGTTTTTAAAATGATGGCTATGACGAGAAAAATGAAGAGGTTCAATATGTGAGTAACTATCAAGGCCCACGGGGCAACTCTTCAAACCAACAAGAGTGGAGACCTCAAGGCAATTGGGGTAATCAACAACAAAATAGTGGTAATTGGGGGAACAACAATCATAACAACAACTGGGGCAATCAGAACAACAATCAAGGCAACCAAGGGAATTGGGATAGTAATTATAACACTTGGGGAAACAATAAAAATCAAGGTGGATGGAACAATGGGAACCAAAGAAATCGGGGGCAAGGCTTTCAAAGGCCCCCAATGTACCAACAACCGAACAATCACCCCTTTCTCTTCTCAAGGTCCTAGTTCTTCGGGTAATGATATGGGTAGAATTGAAATGATGTTTGAACAATTGATGAAGACTAATGTGGATTCGGATGCACAATTGGCTTCCCACAATACCTCTATCAGAAACTTGGAGGTGCAATTAGGCCAAATATCTATGTCATTGAATACTCGTCCGAAGGGTGCTCTACCAAGTGATACGGTAGTGAACCCAAAGGGTGGAAAAATAATTTCATGGAGGTCATGACAAGAAGTGGTAGAGGCGGCTGTATGAATGCCTCGAAACAAAAGCAAGTTGTGGATGATGATGTTGAGTTGCAAGAAGATGAAGCTCCTTTGGTAGTTGAAGATGTGGTTGATGACAATGTGAAAAATGAAGTGAGGATTGACATTAATGATGCCGAGGTGGAAATTTAAGATGGCGTGAACCGATCTAGGGAACACGTGATTGACATGCCAGAGCCGGTTGTGCCAAAATCCAAGGCTCATTTTCCAAGGCAACCTCCACCTTATCCTCAAAAGCTCGCAAAGCAGAGAAATGATAATTAGTTCAAATTTTTTAATTGATATGATGAAGTGCTTGTCAATTAATGTGCCTTTGGTGGAGGCTCTTGAAAAAATGCCAGTCTATGCAAAGATCATGAATGAATTGGTCACAAAGAAGCGTTCTATGGATTATGAAACGATAAAGATGACTCACCAAGTTAGTGCTATAGTGTATTTAATGGTCCCGAAGCTAGAGGATCCCGGTGCTTTCACCATTCCTTGCACCATTGGGAGTGCGGATTTTGCCAAGGCTTTATCTAGGGGCAAGTATCAACTTGATGCCCTACTCAGTTTTCAAGACTTTGGGCATTGGGCAACCTAGAACAACTTCCATGAGATTACAAATGGCGGATAGTTCAATGAAGCGACCTTTGGGTATTGTTGATGATGTGCTTGTCCAGATGGACAGATTTATCTTGCCAGTGGATTTGTGACATAGGATTGTGAGGTGGAATATGAAGCCCGATCATATTGGGGAGACCTTTCCTTGCTACAGGGAAGGCTCTAGTAGATTTGGAAGTAAGGGAACTCACTTTCAGGGTGGGTGATTAAAAGGTAGTATTCCATGTGTGCAAGTCAATGAAGCAGCCCAATTGTACCGAAATGTGCTCATTTATGGATCTAGTCATGGCTGTGATAATGGATTGATAAATGTGGAGGATCCCCTGGAGGTCGTACTATTAAATCTTGATGTAAATGATGATGCAAACCGAGTGGAGTGCGTGAATGCTTTGCATAGAATGGGCTCTTATTCTTATGAGCCTAGGAAATTTTCTTTGGATATTGAAAATAGAAAGACGACTCAAACAAATCCTTCAACTAAGCAACCCCTAGTGTTGGAGTTGAAGCCATTACCTCCAAACCTCAGGTATGAGTTCTTAGGCCCTAGTTCTACTTTACCAGTTATTCTTTCCTCGTGTCTTACTAACTTGCAGGTAGATGCCACTTTGGCGGTGCTCAAAAAGAGGAAGAGGGCAATTGGATGGACTTTGACCGATATTCGGGGAATAAGCCCCGTATTTTGCATGCACAAGATTATTTTGGAGGATGATGCAAACCCTCCTTGGAAAATCAAAGGAGGTTGAACGAAGCACTGCAAGAAGTGATGAAGAAAGAAGTGATAAAGTGGTTAGATTCCGAGGTTATGTACCCTATTTCCGATAGCTCATGGACTTCTCCGATGAAATATGTGCCGAAGAAGGGTGGTACGACTGTGGTGACAAATGACAACAATGAACTTATTCCCACTCGGACAGTTACCGGATGGAGGGTG
Source organism: Nicotiana glauca (assembly GCA_026770625.1). Taxonomy (NCBI): domain Eukaryota; kingdom Viridiplantae; phylum Streptophyta; class Magnoliopsida; order Solanales; family Solanaceae; genus Nicotiana; species Nicotiana glauca. Next base: position 341,361 of record MU729128.1, read on the forward strand.
TGCATGGACTACCGGAAGTTGAACAAGGTGACCCGTAAGGATCATTTCCCATTTCCATTCCTTGACCAAATGCTTTATCGCCTTTCGGGGTATGCCTTTTACTACTTTTTGGATGGATACTCGGGATATGATCAAATCTTAATCGCTCCAGATGATCAGGAGGCGACAACCTTTACTTGTCCATATGGTACCTTTTCTTTCTCTTGGATGCTGTTCAGGTTGTACAATGCTCCGGCGACATTCCAACGATGCATGATGGCTATTTTCACTGATATGGTGCAAGATATTTTAGAGTTATTTATGGATGCTTTTAGTGTGGTTGGTGATTCATTTTAAGAGTTTTTGGGAAATTTAGATAGAGTTTTGGCCCGGTGTGAAGATACCAATCTTGGGCTAAATTGAGAAAAATTCCACTTCATGGTTGAAGAGGGCATAGTTTTGTGTCATAAAATTTCAAAGAATGGTATTGAGGTTGACAAAGCCAAAATTGAGGTGATTTCAAGACTTCCTTCCCCCACTTCTGTCAAGGGGGTTAGAAGTTTTCTTGGGCATGTAGGGTTCTACCGGCAATTTATCAAGGACTTTTTGGAGGTAGTGAGTCCTCTTTGCAAGTTTCTAGAAAAGGATGCCATGTTTATATTCGATGAGGGATGTATGCATGCATTTGAGCTTCTTACGCTTAAGTTGTCCACCACCCCTACCATTACCGCACCAAATTGGAGCTTGCCCTTTGAGCTTATGTGCGACGCAAGTGATGTTGCGGTTGGGGTTGTTTTGGGTCAAAAAGTGAACAAAATATTTCATCCGGTGTACTACGCAAGTAAGACCATGAATGAGACTCAGAGGAACTACACGGTTACCGAGAAAGAGTTGTTGTCTATAGTGTATGCAATGGAAAAGTTTCAACCGTATCTTATGGGGGCTAAGGTCATAGTGCACACCGATCATCCTGCCCTTAGGTACTTGATGACAAAGAAATACTCCAAGTGAAGATTGATGCGATGGGTGTTACTACTCCAAGAATTTGATTACCAAGTTGCGGAACATTTGTCCCGCTTGGAGGAGAAAGGAAGGCCATGTCATGGCCTAGAGATCAATGAATGATTTTGCAACGGACAACTCTTTTTGGTGTTAATGAATGATGTGCTATGGTTTTCCAATGTTGCTAATTACCTTGTGACCGGCATAATCCGCGTGAGCTCTCTTCTAACCAAAGGAAGAAGCTCAAATGTGATAGTTTGGATTTCTATTGGGATGATCAATATTTTTTCAAGATTTTCATGGATGGTGTGATCCGAAGGTGTGTCTCAGAGGAAAAGCAATTGAGTATTTTGGAGGCTTGTCATTCCTCTCCCTATGGTGGTCATCATGGCTGGGCGAGGACGGCTTCTAAAGTTCTTAGTTGTGGGTTTATTGGCGAACTTTGTTCAAAGATACGGGCGATTTTGTGAAGATATACAACGAGTGCCAAAGAGTGGGTGGAATTTCGAATAAAGATGAGATGCCTCTCAATACCATTCTTGAGGTTTATATTTTAGATGTATGGGGCATTGATTTCATGGTCCTATTTTTTAGCTCTTGTGGGAACACTTGCATTCTTGTGGCGGTATATTATGTTTCAAAGTGGGTTGAAGCCGTGGATTTACCCAACAATGAGGCCCGAAGTGTTGTTGCATTTCTCAAGAAGAGCATTTTTACAAGGTTTGGTACTCTTAGAGCAATCATAAGTGATGGGGGTCTCATTTTTGCAATAGAGCTTTTGACACTATGCTTTCTAAGTATGGTGTCAATCACTAAGTTTCTACCCCCTATTATCCTCAAGCAAGCGGACAAGTTGAAGTCTCCAACAGGGAAATCAAAAGCAAATTGTCAAACACGGTCGATGCAAATAGGACAGATTGGTCAAAGAAGTTGGATGATGCTCTATGGGCTTACAGGACTGCTTACAAGACTCCAATTGGTATGTCTCTATATTGGTTGGTGCTTGGAAAAGCATGTCATCTACCAGTGGAGTTAGAGCATAAGGCCATGTGGGCCTTGAAGAAGTTGAATTTTGAGTGGGATGTAGCTGTCAATCTTCAGGTGGAGCAACTCAATGAGCTTGATGAATTTAGATTCCACGCCTACTATAGTTCGTCCCTGTATGAGGATAAAATTAATACCTTCAAGACAAGTATACTCGGGGCAAAGAGTTCAAGGTGGGGGATTTGGTTCTCTTATTCAACTCTCGACTAAGGTTGTTCCTGGGAAAGCTCAAGTCAAAATGGAGCAGGTCGTTTGAAGTAGTGTGTGTGACCCCATTTAATGCTATTGATTTAAAGAACAAAAATGATGAAGTTTTGATAGTGAATGCACACGGGGTCAAGCATTATCTTGGGAAAATTGATGACAGCCACGTGGTGGCACTTCTTCATTTCAAATGATGTGATGGTAACCTGCGTCATGCCGCGATGTTAAATCAGGCGCTTCTTCGGAGGCAACCCATGTGTTTTTCATTATTGTTTTCTTCGATTTTATTTGTAGTTTAGGATTGATTTTTGGAGAAACTAGTTTTAAATGTTGCAGGATTGAGTTGATTCAATGCTGGACATAATTGAAAAAATGCATAGGCCGCTCTGAAGTTTACCAGTGTGGCCGCACTACATTTTGTGCGGTCCGCACTGGACCTCTGTACCCGCAGTCTATTTTGTGCGGACCGTAGAGCGTTGCCTTCTCAAGCTTGAATAAAACAGCCAAATGCGGACTGCGGTCCATTTTGTGCGGTCCGCACTGGTAGGTGAGACTAGGCCCCAGGTCCTTTTCTATAAATAAGGCCCGAGGCCCTCGTTTTACTCTTTTTGCAAATTTGAAACTCATAAGCACTTAAACACTGTTCATCAGTTGATTCCCTTGTAATTAACTGCTTGGAACCGTAATTCTTAATTTCACCTCATTATCTGGTACCGTCATTTTCCTTTTACTTGTTTAATTTAGTTAATTTCGGTACTTTTCGATTTTCCTGCCCCTCTTCTTTGATTCCCGCATTTTTCTTTAATTACTTAGGATAGTTTAGTTCAATTTTGGATTCATGTTGAATTAGTTAGTTAAATAGACTGGGAAACCATGTATAGACACTAGTTAGAAGGAAAAATTGAGCCTAAAAGCAAAAAATCATGAACTCTAACTTAGTGCCTCAACTGGCACTCAGTTCCGACCGTAATCCATTTTGTGCGGTCCGTGGTGCCCCAGTATGGTCCGCAGTACCATTTTGTGCGTACCACACTGATGAACTTCTGGGAAGTTGAACATTGGGCAGTGCAGCCGCACTACATTTTGTGCGGACCACACTGGCCCCTGCATGGCCGCACTACCATTTTGTGTGGTCCGCACTGCTAAGATACACAGAATGGGTTTCTGAACCCCACACCTGTGCGGACCGCAGTTGATTTTGTGCGGTCCGCACTGGGCTATTTTTTTCAACATGTCTGTAATAATTTCATTCTATTCTGCAACACTATTTTATCTAATACTTTTGATACAAACAAGTTATTTGAATTGTAATTACAGACAATGGTGAGACAAAGAGGAAAATGCTCAAAGCAACCGGGAGGAGGTGAATCTTCCTGGGGAGGGAAGCAAAAAATGATCAAAATCAAACTCACTCCCGAAGTTTGAAAAAACATAAAACGAACAAGAAAGTTACTAAAAGCTGCTGACAGAGCTTGTGAACAGTCGGGGAGTGAGTATGAGCCCTCTCGGGAGATCTCCTCAGACTCCGTGCCAGGGTTCGTCCCAGACTGGCCAGAGAGATTCAGGCTGACAGATACTACTCCTCCACCATCACCCGCTGCCTAAGCACCAACACATGTTTCTTCTGGTTCATCAGAGGGCTCAGCAGCAGGTAGTGAGGAATACTCTACCTCTCCCACAACTTCTTTATCTGGAGAGGGTGGAGGAGGAGATGAGGAGGAAGTAGAGGGAGAAGAGGAAGTGGTAGAAGGAGGAGAACCAAGGGTTGGGGTGTTGATAGAACGAGGAAGCCCGAGGTTTGGAGAGATAAATTCGTGAGTGAGGTGGCGTACTACAAATTTTGGGAGTGGTAGCCGGTGAGAAAGTTGATTCCGGAGAAGAGTTTCATTGATAGAGACCTAATGCCCCACAACCCCAATGTGCAGAGACAGTTTAGAAATATAGTGGGCTGGGGGCATTTTCTAGAAGAGTGTGTGGATGCTAATGAACACATGGTCAAAGTTTTCTACTACAATGTAGCCCATATCAAAAAGGCCTCCAAAATGGCCAAGGTTTAGAATCTAAAGGTGATATTTGAAGAGAAGTACCTCAACGAATACCTTGGACTCAATGAGGAGGACGAGACCTTATATATAGAAAAGATGGCAATGGGTGAAGAGGTTCATCCATGGTTGGCACAATACTTGTCAATCCCAGGTACCACCCCGGACTGGTTGACTGCTGGAGTTCGTATTCTGAGACAGAGTCTGAACTTTGAGGCACGAGGGTGGGAGACTTTTGTTTGTACCTGGTTGGACCCTACCACTCATGACAACTCCTTACCTCTCCACCGAGCTGTGTTGGTTGCTTCTATTATGGCGGGGTACCCCATAAATATGGGAATGTGATATTCTGGATTATAACTACAGTGGGTGCGGAGCATGTCCGGAACTATCCTTTCCCCAACATCATCACGATGTACTTACGGGACTTGAAGGTAGAAAAGAGGCCCTTCGAAGTCCAAGTCAAAGCGAAGGCCCCTTTCTCGTAGTAAAACTTGCAGGGGAATGATAACCCCAAGAGCAAGAACTTCAAGGGTACAGTTACGACTATAATTAGCCAGTCTGAAGAGCCAGTTGTAGTAGTCACTCCTGCTGAGCCTATCTCCACTTCCACAGATGTCGCTCCCGTCCCTTCCATATCCACAGTCACTCCTGTTGGTCCTTCCACATCAGTAAGCCCAGAGATTCCATCTTCCCGGGCCCATCCTATTACTGCTCACCGACTGAGCCAGGCACTTCTTAGCATAAACAACTGGATTTAGACTGCCTCATCCAAGTTGTCCTTACTCACCACTATGATAGAGGTTCAGTCTGCACCTCCAGCTCCACAGGTGCCCTAGTTGATAGAGGATGCTCTGAAGGAGATACTTGACAACCAGAAGAAGATCCTCGACACTCAGACAGTGCTCTCAAAGGCAGTTGATTCACAAATCAACACTCTCGAGGATCTTGCTAGGGAGCAAAGAAGTTGAGGAAGACACATGCCTCCAAGGAGTCCGTGAAGGAGCTGTGTGCAGATGTTGACAGACTGAAGGCAGATCACCTGTATTTAGATTTATTGCTTCAGGACTCAGCCCCAGCAGTTCATCTAGAGCCGGACTAGTCTCAGAGGCCTCCCAAGAGGGGGAGGAAGATTCCTAGAGCTGATGATTCTATCATCCAGTTTGTGGACCTACCGGAGAATTCCTCCAGTCAGCCACAAGATGTACTAGTTCCAGAGCCTGTCCAGGTCCAGGCCCAGGTCCCGGTAGCAGAGCAGCAGGCCACAGGGGACCATTCTGAGGTCCCCGAGTACAGAGAGGACCCAGGGACCACACATGAGCCTATGCAGACAGAAAGGCCATAGGGAGTTTTCTATATCATTTTCTCATTTTTGATGCTTTATTTGGACTACTTGGCATTGGGGACAACGCTAGCTTTCATTTGAGGGGGTAGGCCCTACATTTTGGATGATTGTATATATTCAGCATTTTTTATGCTTTCTTAAATTTTCATCTTTGGTCTGTATATAATTCTGACATTTCGTTACATTTATCGCATTTTTATTTCATATTAGGTCTGTATATAAAGTTTTATCACATTTTATATATTCATCCCATCCACTGTATATTCAATTCCCCTTTTGTACATATTCATTCTGTTTTCCTCAAAAAAATTTATTTTTAGCATCTTATTTGTGATTCATAGCTTTTTGTTTTCAAAGTTTGCGATAAGCCTTTAGTTTTCTTAATACCACGGTTCTTTCCAAATGTGGAGTGTTTTGTGAATCGGCTGGCTCTTCCCAATGATGGATAGCGTGACAACCTTCTTAAGGGTTTGAGTCCGTTTTTCTTTTTGGTTTTAATAGTAGTATTTAAGGGTGCCTCAAGAAAAGATTCATTTGAGCCTAGCACATTTGCCTTTGATCTCATGGTAAAAAACAAATTGTTGTGTTTAGGATGGTAAAAGTCGTGATCTTGAGAATCTTGTGTCTGCCGATAATCATCAAGTGGTTTTTCAGGACCATTGTGTGCTCAAATTGTATCTAAGGTCATTGTGGGACCCCGACTCTAGGTCTTTAGCAATCCCTTAGTTTGTGTGGTGAGTAATTTAATTGCAAGTCCAAGTCCCGAGCCATTGGTCTAGAACTTGCCTGAATGTTTTTTGAGGCAAAATCATAAATGAATTTCGACTTGAGACATGATTATAGACTCTCCTTGATCCAAATGATAGTTTGAACAATTCCATAGCCTACCAATGATAAGATCCCGAGTTAACCCTTTTGAGCCTTAGACCTTTTTCTTTGAAGAACCATGATACAAGTCTATATTGTAAGGCCCCATGAAAAACTTGTACTCAAAACCTAGTAGCTCATATTGCCAAGTTCTGAATATGTGTTAGGATTGCTGCGGTTCGGACCCTTTGTACTGATCTAGAATTTAAAAATCAAGAATCAAAGTTTTCCAGAAAAGTGCTATTGTGTGGTCCAGAATGCGGTCGCAAATCAAGTATGCGGACTGCATTTCTGCCACAAAGTGAGTCAGTTTGTTAGTAAAAATTGTGGTCAAAATGCAGTCCATTATGCAATCGCATTTCTGCCGCAAACACAAACAAAAATTTTCAGAGTTTTGGAGCACTTTTGCGGTCCATTCTGCGAACCGCATTTCCGCTTTGCGATTGCAAAGTGCGACCGCAAACCTGACTCGGGGCTCTAATTTTTCTAACTTTTAAACTCGACCTCTTATTCAATACAACACCCCAACCCCTCATTTTAACATATCTTCTAAACAAACTAGAGAGAGGGAAGAGAGAATTCATGAGAGAGAAAGTCTTATCTCCATCAATTTGATTTTCAAAATCACCCAGGCCGGGAAATTTCAAGTAACTGTCTTCATCTCCATTCTTGCAAGTAAAATCCCCAAACTTTTTCATTTGTTTTCAGATTTAAATAAAAAGGGAGATTCTCATGCATTGATTCTTGAAAATATAAGTTGAGATACACATGCATGTCCTTTAAAACCTAAAATCTAGTAAGAGGAATTGGGTAGAAGTAAAGATTTGCAAAAGAAAGGGTTGCTAACCTAAATAAGTTTGGGTAGTAATTGTGAACTTCAATTCTAAGATATATGTCTTAACTTGCGAACTATATTGTCGGTACTAGGCTGTTGGTGAGCTGAAGTAGAAATAAAAAGGGAAATTCGATTCCAAGTATGTATGGCTATTTGTGTACGATTAATTAGTATGTGTTTACTTACATGGACTATTTGTGAATTCTTGTGATTAATGTGCCTTGAACGTTGATGGTTAAACGTCCCGATATGATGGTGCAAATAGATGGAAATAAACCAAGTGTGTGTGTAAATTTGTATGTGGTAAGAGTTGTCACAAATGATGGAAAAAAATTGTAATTGATGCAATTGAAACAACTGCGGTAATATCATGTGTGCCTTGTCGTGGGCAATTATCGTTGTGACTTAAATTGTATACGGGTTGTTGGATATGATGGAAATGGTACTGAGGTTGATAAAAACTTATTGTGAAATTGTTACTGTTGTTGTGAAATGTTATCCTGGATGGCCTGAAGCCATGTGTTTGAGCTGTGCATTATTGTTGTTGTGTGAAATGTGATTGTCCGGTGGGATTGGGTTGCGTGCCGCAACACGATGTTATAATGTGTGTATTTTGGTGATAAGGGTGGCTGAGGCAATAAGGGTTGCCGAGGTAATAAGGGTGGAAAAGTGATCAAAATCACTATTGAAATGAAAATATGTGAAAGTTGTGAAATCATTGAGGTGATGAAATAATGTTGAAAGGGGAAAAAGAGAGATTGTGAAACTTGTTTGGTTTTGATTGTTCCTTTCATGTGCATTTGATCATTTATTCTATTACTGTTAGTTACTTGTGTATTGTTTGATTTTACTTGGGGTAAAGTTTGTTCATACATACCAGTACAATTCAAATGTATTGACGTCCCTTTTGCCGGGGGCGCTACATTCGTGTTATGATTCTAGGTGGTTCTATAGCAGGTACTCCAGTCCACCGACAGTAGCACTCCTTCATTTCCTGTCAGCTGAATTGGTGAGCCCCTTTCCTCTCGCATCCCTACGTGGCTCATGTAACTTTTCTTCCCACAGTCTTATTTTTGGTATTTGTGTAAGGTATAACTGGAGCCTTGTTACCGGCAAGTATTGTACAACTCTTTTGTATCCTTAGAGGCTCCGTAGATAGGAAATGTGGGTTATGCACTTATGTGTTTTGTATTTGGGCAGTGTAACTTGTAAACCACGCTAAGTAACCATGTATGTTATGTATATCTCGTAAAAAGGTGTTTAAATTATAAATGGCTATTTCACTTGATTAATGAGTAATGAAAACACGGGGTAACATGTGGAATAGAAAAGACGCCCAGGTCCGCTTGACTGGGGCTACCCGGCCGAACGTCGGTCGCACCCCTCGGTTTTGGGGTGTGACATATACCCGTTATAAAAGATACCCTCTCTTGGCACCCAATCATTCCATTGGCACATGACAAAAGTACAAGTTTGGGGGGAGAGATGAGGATTGCAACAAAGTGGTAAAAAAGGCACAATAATGAAGAAAAGGAAAGGCAATGAAAAAGAAAGAAAAGCAAAAAAGACAAAAAGAATGTTCAATATGAAAAAGAATAAAAAGAGATTCAAGAAAAGCTAACAATGAAAGGTGTGGAAAGTTGAAAAAGGAGTAAAGGTTTGAAATGACTAAGAAAGAGTGACAGTGTGTCTCTCTAACCCCTTAGAAAGAAGTGAAAATGACTCAAAGAGTCAAGTGAATGGATGCCAAATGAATCAAAAGAAGTGCTTATGGGAAGATGGAACCCACTTAGACCAAAACATAACCTACCCTGAACCATTAGTGGAACCCCTATATGATTTTGAGTGGAATGAAGCTCACATTAGTGGATACTCATATAAGGGGTGAGCATATGGTACCTAGAGCCGAACTTGTGACTTTTTCTTGAGAGAGGTGAGTGAATTCCCATAACCTTATTTTATGTGACACTATTCTAAAGGTGAGGTTTGCTTAGGGAGAGTAGAATATGTGTAAGTTTGGGTTCCAGAATGACCAAAGTAATTGAAAGAGTTCTTTGATGTGTTGAGTCAACGCTTGATGCTCTTGTGTCGTACTTGATCCATGGTTTTTCAAAGTGTAAATGTTGTTAATGATTCATTTGTATTGAGGCAGTTTCTAGTCCCAACTGATGCTAGTTGAGGTTGCTTTAGGACAGCTGAAAAATTCTTGGATTTTCCCTTAAAGGGTAGGTCTTAGTTTGTTTTCTTGAGGACAATCAAGAGCTTAAGTTTAGGGGAGTTGATAACTTGGGATTTTGACGCACTTTATACTCATTATCGCTTACGCTTTGATTAGAAATTCATACAAAATAGTCCCAAAAAGGCTAACAAGTTGTTCTTGATTGCAGGTTTGATCAACAAAATGACAAGATGTCAAAGATCGGCTCAAAGGGAGTGAAACTTGCACAAGTGACAAAGGCAAGGCAATCTCAGGCAAAACAGGCTCAGTGCGGCCGCACTACATTTTGTGCGGCCCACACTAGGAGATTTAGAGAGATGTTATTTCAAGCATTAAGGTAGTAAAGGTGCACTAGGATTTGTGCGGCCCGCATTGAAGGCAATGCGGCCACGCTACCATTCTGTGCGGTTCGCAGTGCCAAGGTTCAGAGAAGATGAAGAATAGAGTTTTGAAGCCTGTGCGCTTTGTAGTCCATTATGTGATGACCATACTAGAAACCTCCGCGACCGCAGCCCATTCTATGCAGTCCGCGAAGCCCAAGTTCAGAGAGTGTGATTTTTGACGTCAAGAGCCCAGTGCAGACCGCGGTCCATTTTATGCGGTCCGCACTAACCCCGCAGGTCAATTTTGTCTAGATTTTTCAGCCTTGTACAAAATAGATTCTTTTTCCATTTTTAGGGTATCAGATATTGTATTTCATCAACTGCGCTCGTGGATCGACTTTTCTTAGCCATTTTGGGCATTTTTACTTACTTTTCATCATTGAATCTTTGTATTAACTTAACAATTAATTAATATGTATTTATCTTCATCTATTTCTTTATTTTTCTCTTTGAATATGTGTACCTGGACCCCATACTACGATTGTGGCTCAACCCTAGTGTGAGTAATCGATGGGTCTTGCATATTAGGGCTAAATTGACTATAGGTATTTGATATTTGGGTCATGGTTAAATTGCTGAATTAGTGGTTGCAAACACTAGTTTGTGTTTAGTTGACTAGGGCTCTACTTGAGAAAGAGAGCCTAAGTCTCCGAAATTGATCCAACAAGGAATTGGGGCGTACTCAAGAGATTTATAGCCCCAATTAAAGGGTTAAACCTTGAGAGAGTAATACCCGACTTGAACCCTAGTTGCTTGTGCAATTTGCATACCTAATTGGTCTTGAGAAAGTCAATTGGGCAAAATTACTTGAACCATCGAGAGGTGTAGAGCGAGTAAAGTAGTGTAACGATTATATCATACTCCCCGATCATGTCAATTGTGCCTTAGTTTCAAGTACCCGTCAATTGACCACCTAGGCAGATGCCACTACCCTAGTGCCCTTTAAACTATTTTAACAACCCGTAGTATTTAACTATTAGCTTAATTTACAATTTGTAGTTTGTTAAAAGTAGAATTATAAAGAAAACACCAAAAATGATGCGAAGTGTAATTAAGAACACATACACAATCCTAAACTAGATAGATACTCGATTCAAATTCTAGCTCTCTATGGATATCGATCCCGACCCAAAATTAAGTAAAAGCTATTGCTACCCTCTCTTGCTAATTATTAGTAGTGTGGAGTTGGCAACGATCACTTAGCCGGCTCGGACCAACCCACCGGAGATCTACACTGCCTACCATATAAAGTCTCATACGGTGCCATCTGAATGCTGGACTGATAACTATTATTGTAAGCAAACTCTGCCAATAGCTAGAACTGATCCCAAGACCCTCCAAACTCGATCACACACGTACAGAGCATATCCTCAAGAATCTGTATTGTGCGCTCGGACTGCCCATCCAACTGAGGGTGAAATGATGTGCGCAACTCTACCCGTGTACCCAACTCATGCTGAACGGCCCTCCAAAACCGTGATGTGAACTGAGTACCTCTATCCGAAATTATGGAAAATGGAATACCATGCAGACGAACAATCTCCTGGATATAAATCTCCGCCAACCGCTCTGAAGAATAAGTAGTACACACAGGGATGAAATGTGCGTACTTGGTCAACCAATCCACAATAACGCAAATGGCATTGAACTTCTTCCAAGTTCGTGGGAGCCCAGATACGAAGTTCATGGTTATCCTCTCCCACTTCAACTTCGGAATCTCTATCAAAGCAATCCACCCGGTCTCTGGTGCTCATACGTCACCTGCTGACAATTAAGGCACCGAGCTACAAACCCAACTATATCATTCTTCATCCACCTCCACCAATAGTGCTGCCTCAAATCCTGATACATCTTCGCGGCACCCGGGTGAATGGAATGCCGCGAACTATGTGCCTCCTATAGAATCAACTCCCTAAGCCCATCAACATTAGGGACACAAACTTGACCCTGCATCCTCAATATTCCTTCCTCGCAAATGGTCATATCTCTGCATCACCATGCTGAACCTTGCCCTTAAGGACAAGCAAATGACGGTTATCACACTGCTGCTCCCTGATAAAATCAGATAAGGAAGATCGAGAAACCACGCAAGCTAGAACCCGACTAGGCTCCGAAGATCCAATCTCACAAATAGGCTGGCTAAGGCCTGAACATCCATCACCATAGGCCTCTCTAATGTTGGTAGATAAGCTAAACTCTCTAAAATATCTGCCCGACGACTCAAAGCATCGGCCACCATATTGGCCTTGCCCGGGTGATACAGAATAGTGATATCATAGTTCTTTAGCAACTCTAACCACTTCGTATAGCACAAATTTAGATCCTTTTGCTTGAACAGGTGCTGCAAGCTCCGATGGTCAGTATAAATCTCGCAAGGCACGCGATATAGATAATGGCGCCAAATCTTCAGGGCGTGAACAATGGCAGCAAACTCAAGGTCATGGGTAGGGTAATTCTTCTTATATATCTTCAACTATCTGGATGCGTAGGCAATCACCCTACCGTCATGCATCAACACTAATCCAAGGCAAACACTCGAGGCATCATAATAGATAATATAAGACCCCCAAACCTATAGGCAATATCAAAACTAGGGCCGTAGTCAAAGCTGTTTTGAGCTTCTGAAAGCTTGCCTCACACTCTTTCGTCCACTAGAACCGAGCAACCTTCTAGGTCAGTCTAGTCATAGGGGTCGCAATTGATGAAAACCCCTCCGCAAAACGGTGGTAGTAACCCGTCAAATCTAGAAAACTACAGATCTCTGTAGTTGAGGATGATCTGGGCTAACTCTGCACTGCCACTACCTTCTTTGGATCCATTTGAATACCTTCACTCGACACCACGTTGCCTAAGAATGCCACAGAATCCAACAAAAACTCACATTTTGAAAACTTTGCATATAACTTCTTTTCCCTCGGAGTCTTAAGCACTATCCTCAGGTGCTGCTCATGATCTTCCCAACTAAAGGAATATACCAGAATGTCATCAATAAAGACAATGACAAGAAATTCGAGATTTGGCCAGAATACACTGTGCATTAGATGCATAAAGGTTGTTGGGGCATTGGTCAGCCAAAATGACATAACAAGAAACTCGTAATGACCATACCGAGTCCTAAAAGTAGTCTTCGAGATATATGGCTCCCGTATCTTCAACTGATGGTAACCTGAGTGCAAGTCAATCTTAGAAAACACATGTGCATCCTGAAGCTGGTCAAATAGATCATTAATACGAGGTAAAGTATAATAGTGCTTCACTGTAGCCTTGTTCAACTTGCGATAATCAATACACATACGCATAGAACCATCCTTTTTCTTTACAAACAAGACAGGAGCACGCAAAGGTGATACACTGGGTCAAATAAAAGCCTTATCAAGCAATTTCAGCAACTGATCCTTCAACTCCTTCAACTTAGGAGGAGTCATACGATACAAAGGAATGGAAATGGGCTGAGTGCCCAGCAACAAATCAATGCCGAAATCAATATCTCTATCAGGCAGCATGTCTGGAAGATCAGCTGGAAACACATCGAAAAAGTCTCGTACTACTGGAACTGAATCAACTGAAGGGGTATAAATACTGACATCTCTCACATAGGCTAGATACGCGTCACACCCCTTCTCAACTATACGCTGAGCTTTATGGAAAGAAATAACTCTACTAGGAGTGTGATCTAAAGCACCCCTCCACTCAACATGTGGTACACCTGGCATAGCCAGCGTCACGATCTTGGCATGACAATCAAGAATAGCATAATGGGGAGACAACCCGTCCATGCCCAAGATAATATCAAAGTCTACTATGTTGAGTAATAATAAATTGGCTCTGGTCTCAAAACCACTAAGAGCAACCAAGCACGACCGATAAACGCGGTCCACAACAAGAGAATCTCCCACAAGAGTAGAAACATAAATAAGGTAACTCAAAGAATCCCAAGATACACCCAAATACGGAGCAAAATAAGAAGACACAAAAGAATAGGTGGAGACTGGATTGAATAGAACCAATGCATCTATGTGACAAACCACTATAATACCTGTGATGATAGAATCAGAGGTAATAGCCTCGGCACGGGCAGGAAGGGCATAGTATCGAGTCTGGCCTCCCCCTCTAGGGCAACCTCCATCTCCCCGACCTCCACCTCTAGCTGGCTGAGCAAGTGGGATAGCAATTAGAGCTGTAACCATAGCTTGAGAACTCTACAAGGCACGCTGCAGCTAAGAAGTCTGTGGAGGTGCACCCCTCCCAAGTCTGGGGCAATCCCTCACCATATGGGCGTGTCACCATACTCAAAACAAGCTCTAGGAGGACATGGTGGCTGTTACTATCTTAGGCCAAGTCTGCTGGACTGACCTATGAAAGCACCCTACGCATGAGGTGCGCTAGAAACTAGAGGTGCGCAATAAGGCTCCTGAGGCCTAGGAGGAGCTGGAGCACTACTGGCTGTTGGGAGACCTGAATGAATAGGTCGACTCATATAACCCCTACCATGATGACCTGTAGCTGGGGTACGGGCACTGGAGCAATGGTCCGACTCTCGAGATCTCTTGGCCTCCTTCTTCTCTCTCTCCCTAGCATGCATACCCTCAATCCTCCTAGCAATGCTCACCACCTGCTGATAAGGAATATCCATATCGAACTCACGAGCCATGCTAGACCTGATGCTGAGAATAAGCCCCTCAATAAATCGGTGAACCCTCTTACGAACAGTAAAAACCAAGGCCGGTGCATGCCTAGCCAAGCTAGTATAACGGACAAGAAAATACTTAAGCTCAGCACGCCATGCATCTCTGAGGCTCTGAGGAACAAACTCTCTCAGAAATAGGTTTGAAACTTTAGTCCAAGTCAGCGAAGCAGCCTCATCCGGACTATCTAACTCATAGGTATGCCACCACTCATAGGCGGCTCCTCGAATCTAGAAAGTAGTGAATGAAACCCCGCTCAATCTTGATATACCTATAGTACAGAAGATCCCAAGGCATCCTATGATGCTAATCCACTGAATACCAGAGGATCATACTTCTTGAACCTCTCAAGTCTCCGCTGCTCATCCTATGAAGCCGCTGCCCTGTCCTCGGGCTGAACTGGCATTGCAGGCGGCACATGAATAATCTCTATGACCTAATCAACATGCACTCGCTTCTATGGAGTGTAGGCGGTGGGAGTCTGTGCTTCTCCCTCGGCCTGGGATGTGGCTGCGGTAAGGGGAAGCAACCCTGCCAGCGCCAAAGTGGTGTACATGCTCAAAAACTGTGCTAGAGTCTCCTAAAGTGTTGGCGTGGTAGTAGCAGTAGGTGTGTCAGGTTCTTTGACCCCAACTGGCACTACTAGTGGCTCCTCGATGGCAGCTCACATAGGTGCTATTGCTGCACCACGTGCGCGTCCTCGACCTCTACTCCGGGCCCGGCCTCTGACGGCTGCACTAGGGACCGCGGGTGCCTGATCATCTCGAGTAGCACGTGTCCTCACCATCTGTTAGAGAATAGAAGTCAGAAGTTCAGAATTATAATATCAAAAATCTCGCACGACAAGGAAATCAAATGAAGTGGAATTTCCTAACAGTTACATAGCCTCTCGTAGATAAATACAGACGTCTTCGTACCATTTAACGAAACTCTAATAAATCGGCTTGTGATCCATGACTCTTATGAACCTAGAACTTTGATACCAACTTGTCACGACCCCAGTTAGCCTTCCGTGAACTATCATGATGGCATATAGTCTCTAGGACTAGTTAAGCCTAACAATTTGGAAAATAAACTAAAATTGCGGAATAAATAGTCAAAAGCCAAAAGTAACTGAAGGAAATATTATTTAAATGCCGCTCGGCTTATACACACAATTCCTCAATAGATCTGATACACTATCCTAAAACTCGAAAACTCACGGATTCACAAGCTGAGAAAAACACTGCATAGCTCTAATCTCCAGAATATCTAAGAAGAATAGAAAATACAGAAGGGCTAAATACTAAATGCAGGAAAAGAAAGAGACTCATCGGTCTACAGACGCGGAAAATATACCTCTAAGTCCCGTAGAATCACCTCGCCTTAAGAATGGTAAGCTCGAGTAGAGGTACCTAGATCTACACTTAAAAAATATGCGCAAAAAGG
This sequence comes from Nicotiana glauca, assembly GCA_026770625.1. Lineage (NCBI taxonomy): Eukaryota > Viridiplantae > Streptophyta > Magnoliopsida > Solanales > Solanaceae > Nicotiana > Nicotiana glauca. The sequence goes on from MU729128.1 coordinate 357,393, forward strand.
GCATGATTACACCACAGTGGTACTTAGTAAGTGCCAAGACAAACCTCGGTTAAGTAGTAACGAGGATGGTCAGGGCCCTACTGAGGTTAAATAAAAGATATATTTCGACAGTATAGAACAAAAAATAGTATAAGTATGAGCAACAATGAAAATAACATAGGTATAAAGGGCAACAACAACTACACAGAAACAATGTAAACACCAAGGAAAAAATACAGGTCAACTCCAACAATATCAACCGGGGATCTTCCAGGATACCGTCCTGAAGTCCCAAGTATACATATCCAATAAGTCTCTCGGGATACCGTCCCGTAGTCCAACTCATAGTACACGGGGATCAACCGGAATCCTTTTCCGTAGTCCTAAACATAAATACCCAGTACTGGAGGAATATACCGGGTGCATTCCCGTAGTTCCATGTCACTATGCAGGGGGGATCTACCGGAATCCCACATCCGTAGTCCCAAATGTAAACAGACAAGGGGGGAGCTACCGGAATCACACATCCGTAGTACCAATATAAATACATAGCATCAACAGGAGAATTGCTCATAACTGTCAAACTTCATATTAAGCCAAACAAATAGTCTAGCCTTTCATGATGCACAGAGTCCAGGTAATGCAGTTAACAGATAAGGCAATTTAATCACTTTGACATTCTTTCCCTAAGCTAACACAGGCTTAAATAGTACATGCAGTAAAATAGGGAAGTAATCATACTAGTAGTACTTAATGAAAAATAAAATTTCCAACAATTAGCACAGTACGCACTCGTCACCTTATGTACAAGGCATTTCAATTATATAAAATCCTAAGGGAAAAGTCTGGCACAATAGGTTAGACAAGCCATTTACCTTGAACAAGCACAAGTCAACCCGAAACCATGCTTTTTCCACGAGTATCCGACTCGAAGTGGCTCAAATCTATTCAATTCAATTGCATATTGTAAATAACACCTCAAGTAACTGATTCCATAATTAAAATCTAAGCTAATACGCGAATAGGTAAAATAACCAAAATGCCCCTTAGGCCCATGTCTCAAGAATGGGTAAAATTTATATTTTCGGAATCCTCATACTCTCACGAGTCTATGCATAACAAGAACACTAAAATTGGAGTTCAATTGGCCCCTCAAATACCCTTTTTTGTTTCTCTTAAACTCAAGCCCTAATTACCCATTTGTCCAAAATTTTCCACCACTAATCAGGTATTTAATCACATAAAAACAAGTTATGAAGTCAAAAATATTACCTCCAAGTGATTCCCCTTGAATCCCTCTTCAACCCTCGTCAAATAGCTTCAAAAGCGCCTAACAATGGAGGAAACTAGGCTAAAATTCGCAAAATAACCCTTTTAAAACATTCTGCCCGGATATTTTAATTGCTTCTTCGCGAACGCGGTCAAGGCCTCGAGTTCGTGAAGCAAAAAATGACGTTGACCAAAAGTGCTCTTACACGAATGCGACACGGACCTCGCGAACACGATGATTCCACTGACCAACCCTTCGTGAAAGCGTTACGCCTCTCGCGAACGCGAAGAACAACTCCACCCCGAACCCAGCTGAGCACTTTCTTCTACGCGAACGTAGTCCACTTCCCGCGAATGCGATGCTCAAACATCACAACCCTTCGCGAACACGGAGAATTTCTCAGGAACGTGAAAGCAAAAATTCCATCAACCCCCACTGACTCTTCGCGAACGCGAAGGGTAAAATCCCTCTACAATATCTGAACAAGAATCTGCAACTTTTTAACAACTTAAGATGATCCGTTGAGCATCCGAAACACACCCGAGGCCCCCGGGACCTTAACCAAAGGCATCAGCATATCCTAAAACCTTATTCAAACTTGTACCAATCTTCAAAACACTTCAAACAATATGAAATTCCCCAAAACAAATCGGATTCAAGCCTATGTTTCTAAAAATCTTCCGAATTCCGTTTTTGATCAAAAACCCAACCAAACCACCTCCGAATGACCTAAAATTATGCACACACAACTCTAGGAATTCCATTCCGAACCTCGGATCAAAATCTCACAATCGAACCGAAAACTTCAAAAATTCAACTTTCGACACTTCAAGCCTAAATTAGCTACAGACTTCCAAAACATAATCCGAACCCGCCCCTAAGCCCGAAATCACCTAACGAAGCTAACGAATCCATCGGATTTCCATTCCAAGGCCGTCTTCACACTGTTCCAATTACGGTCAACTTTCCAACACTTAAACTCTCATTTAGGGACTGAGTGTCCCAAAACTCTCCGAAACTTAAAATCGAACATCCTGGCAAATCAAAATAGCAAAACAAAACTCGGGAGAAGCAGATAATAGGGGATCGGGGCATTAATTCTTAAGACGACCGGCCGGGTCGTCACACCTTGTCTCTGTACTGTTAAATCTGTTAGGCCAGGTCTAATTATATATACAATGTCCACTAGGCTATGTCTCCATTCTGGGTGGTTATCATGAAAGTGAACTTCATATACTCCTTCATTGTACCTTTGATAAAACCAGGAAGCTTATTGTAAATAACAGACTAAAGAGGACAAACTAACATTGATCATTAACTGGTAAACGTTCCTGAAACCATGTTTTGGTATAAAATTTAAATATATTGATTGATTTAAACAAAATAGTTGCTTTATTTGTATGTCATTTGAGAAGATGGAATTCACGTTAATAGCTATGGAGTAAATTAACTGGAACTTGGAAACAATAGGGAAAGGGTCAGATAACATAATTGTTCATGTCACGAACCAAAATCCACTATGGGTCGTGGTGGCGCCAGACACTGCTATCAGGCAAGCCAACCAAATTACTACATCAAAATCTCGTTTTAATAGTGTAGAAATCTAGGATATTCCTTCAAACTTAGCAATTTTATCTCAAATCAAATTTAAATGATAAGTAGTTAATACAATACTTCAAACCATCCCAGAACCCGGTGTCACAAGTGAATGAGCATCTACTTACAAGAAAATAAAATACAACATTCGTCCGAAATACAGTGGACATGAAGTAAATACAGTACACTGGAAGGGACTGCCCTAGCTGCGACCGTCTCGAATGATGCAGCTCACCTAGTCCCGAAATCATCCGTGCTACTACGCCCAGTAGGCCACTAGAGCTACATATACCTGTGCAAAAAAATGCACAGAAGTGTAGTATGAGTACGTAAACAACGTGTACTCAATGAGTATCCCGCCTAATCTCGAAGAAGTAGAGACGAGATGGTCGACTTCAATACTTGCTAGAGGTCCAATAATAATACATTAAAAGTTTGAGGAACCCATGGATTTGTATAGAGTTCTAACTCACAAAGTGAGAAAACAGGTAAACACCTTCAACAAATAATAAAGCATTTTCAAGGTTTAATTTTCATATTTTATCAATTTATACCAAGCCATTAAAGGCAATATCCACATTTAAAATTCTTAGGAAACGGTATATATCATGCGCAAATCATGCCGAGGTCAATGACCCGCTCCAACAGAAATGTAAATTGTGCACTGCCGAGGGTCGAACGGCTCGAATCATAGATGCATCTATTTAATATGTCGAGGCGTTTGGCCCGTTCCATAAATAAACACATACCCTACTCGCCAATTATGCATGCGACGCAGGTACACATAAGGATACATGCTCAATCAGTCAATTAAGAACTTATTGGGGAATATTCATCCAAATAAAATCAATTCTCCTTTAGCAAATTTTAAGAAATGAGGTTTAATCCTTTTAGAAATTCACTTATTAATTCAATGTGATTTAAGCAATACAAGCTGTCAATGAGTTCATAAATAATCCAAGCATAACATGCTTTTGTGTCCTATCTACCCGGATAATAGCATAATAGTAGCTACGCACGGACTCTCGTCACCTCGTGCGTACGTAGCTCCCGCAAATAGAAGCACATAATCAATTATTTCATCTATGGGGACAATTCCCTCTTACAAGGTTAGAAAGGAGACTCACCTTGCTCTGAAGATCCCTAACCGACATTCTGCTCCCTTCCGAAGACTCGAATCGATGCACAACGCTCCAAAACTAGCAAATAATTATGTAAACCCATTAATATATGCAAAGGTACTCATTATAATCCAATTTATAATAATTTCTAACCCCGATCGAAAAGTTGACAAAAATGCCCTCGGGCCCACGTGCCCGAAAATCCAAAATTTTTCAAAGATAAAGTTTACCCATGAACTCACGAACTCAAATATATAATTTTGTCTTAATTCCATACTCAAAATCGTGGTCAAAATCTAAGAATACTAATTTTCTAGGTTTTCCCTCAAACCCTAAGTTTTCTACCAATTTCCATGTCTAAATCCAAATATAAACCTTGTATTTAATTCAAAACTAGCATAAATTACTTACCTCATGATAAATGACAGAATCCCCTCTTCAAAAACTCCTAAAATCGCCCAAGAACCGAGCTCCAAAAATTCCAAAACGAAATGGCAAAGTGACTGATCTTTGTGATTAAATGCTTCTGCCCATCCGTCACCAAAGGCCATTTTCGTCGCTAAAAGACGTCACTAAAAGTCCACTAAAACAGCTTTACTAGCCCTTATTCAATTGATCATAACTTTCCGTACAAATGTCGAAATGATTAACAGTTTACTATTATGAATACTAGAATGCAAGGGCTACAACTTTCATGTTTTGCGCATTTTCGGATTCCAAAATAGGCTCCTCGCATCAGAAATTTCTGGGAAATTGCAAAACAGTTTTACCAGCCTTCATCAATCGACTATAACTTTCTGTACAAATATCCAAATGATGAACGGTTTCTTTGTGTAGAAACTATAATGCAAGCGCTACAACTTTCATGCTTTGCAAATTTTCAGAATACTTATAGATTTCGAGATATAATCTTCCAACGTAGCCTCCTCGATTGCACCATTTCTGTCCAAGCAACAGTTGCAGCAGATTTTCTGCAGTTTTTTTAATTACAAAATCGATCCGAAACCACAACGAAACACACCCGAGGCCTCCGGGGCCCCATCCAATCACACAAACCAGTCTCATAATACACTACGGACTTGCTCGGGGCCTCAAATCATATCAAACAACACTAAATCCATGATTCACACTTCAATTCAAGCTTTATGAACTTTGAAATTTCGAACTTCTACATTCGATGACAAAACCTATCAAATCACGTCGATTGATCTCAAATTTTGCACACAAGTCACATTCGATATTACGGACCTACTCCAATTTCCAGAATTGGATTCTAACCCCGATATCAAAAAGTCAAACTCTCAGTCAAACTTCTCAAAAACCTTCAAATTTCTATTTTTAGCCAAATCGCTCCAAAATGACCTACGGACCTCCGAATTCACTTCCGATCGTGCTTCCAACTCCATAATCATCATACAGAGCTACTCCCAGGCCCGAAATCCCAAACGGACATTGATAACACTGAAATGCACTTCAAGCCAAACTTAAGAAATTTCTTCCAAAATGTTAATTTTCACAATAGGCGCCAAAACGCTCACGGGTCATCCAAAACCCGATCCAAGCATACGCACAAGTTAGAAATCACCATACAAACCTACCAAAAACTTTAGATCCAGATTCCGAGATCGTTTACTCAAAAATCCAATCCTAGTTAATTCTTTCAACTTTAAGCTTCCAAAATGAGAATTCTCTTTCCAAATCAATTTTGAACTTTCTGAAATTCAATTACGACCACGCGTACAAGTCATAATACCTGAAATGAAGCTGCTCATGGCCACAGACTACGGAACACCGCGCTAGACCTTAAAATGACCGATCGGGTTGTTACAGTTCAAGAGAAAATGACGAGACATATTCGATATATATTTACCTGCACTAGATATTTATACTAAATTAAATCGAACAATTTAACTTATGAGTTAAAACTTAGGCAAAAACGCTTCGTAGCCACTTGAACTTGAACTGATTTTTCATCCTGGTAAATAAACTTTGGAAAGTCTCATTTTAACATCTCAACTCGATAGAATGTGTATTAATAAAGACCATTGACCAAGCTTATATGGTAGTGGTATAACTAATGTGGCAAAAATGCGTGCCTATCACCATACAAAAATGCGTGTATGTAATCGTTATGATTTAAAAAAATACTTACTAAATAAAATAGAAATTTAAGTTTTTAATTAAAAGGAAAGTTAAAGAGAATAAATTTATAATAAAAAACTTTAGTTCCATTCTTTATTTTTTCAAGTTCCCTTCCATAGTCTATCCCCTCCCCTCACCCCCAC
>MU729128.1:365345-390308 GCA_026770625.1 Nicotiana glauca
GAAGGGGAGGAGGAGGGGGGGGGGTTAAATTTGGAGTTTTTATTATATGAAATGAAAATAATTAGCATTTATCTTATGTGGACGTTGATGTGTATAATACATCAGCGCAATTGTGCAACATGCGTTGAGAAAGTATTTATTAATACTTATTCTATCGAGTTGAGGTATTAAAATGGGACTTTCCTAAGTCTATTTACCAGGATGAAAAATCGGTGCAATTTCAAGTGGCTACGAGGCCTTTTTGCCTACTATTTAAAGTGATAGTACATGTCTTCACTTAACCCAGATAAATTGAAAAATGTGTGTATAAATGAAACATATTCTCTCTGTCTCAAATTATCTGTTGTATTTTTGTTTTATACACCCCTTCAGAAAATAATAATTAGGAGATATTTTTTTTAACTATTTTACCCTTCCTTATGTCTTTTCTATAGTTGTTTGAACAAGTATAGCATTATCTCATGATTGAAGTGTTTGTAGTCTTCAAGAAAAATTATTTACTAAGGGTAAAATGAAAAAAAAGATTAAATTTATTTTGAACTTCTAAAATGACAAAAGATTTGAGATAACCAACAACAACATTCCCAGTAAAATTCCACTAGTGAGGTCTGGAAAGAGTAGAGTGTACGCAGACCTTACCCATACCCCAAAAAGGATAGAGAGGTTGTTCCCGGAGACTCTCGGCTTAACAAGAGAGACAATAATATCATAAAAGAAATAAAAAAAAAGGTATGTAACAACAAAAGATACCAGAAAGAAAATATCAACAACGAATCAGTAAAAGGACAATAAAACAAAACTATGCAAAAGAACAATGTGAACACAATACAGACCGCTAACAAACCTAAACAAAACTCTATCATACTATGCCGTACAAAGAGGGAAGAACCCATGACTACCCCCTAGCCTACAACCTTAATGCTTGACCTCCACATGTTCTTATCAGGAGCCATGTCCTTGGAAATCTAAAGTCGCGCCATGTCCTGCCTAATCACCTCGCCCCAATATTTCTTAGGACGCCCTCTACCTCTCCTCGTACCTTCCAAAGTCAACCACTCACTCCTCCTAACCGGTGCATCTAGGCTTCTCCTCCGCACATGTCTGAATCATCTAAGCCGCACTTCCTACATCTTTTAATCCATGGGAGCCACGCCCACTCTCTCCCAAATATCTTTATTCCTAATCTTATCCAACCTAGTGTGCCCACACATCCATCTTAACATCATCATTCTACTACTTTCATCTTCCGGATATGTGAATTCTTGACTGGCCAACACTCAGCTAACCTTCATTTCCTCCACCCAACCCCCATACGGTGTGTAACATGCCCTTCAATCTCCCCATCTCTCTGGATAATTGATGCTCTTTCCCATGCTTGTCTTTGTTAGCGATCGAACCATCTCGAAAGCCCTACTTCTACTCGTTGAGTGAGCACTTGAAGGGCACAACCCGAACGAAAGAAATGCAAATCCATTGACTGACGCGAATACCTGGAATCTGCCAATTCGCTGACATTAACATGAATGCCTGGAGGAGGGAACTTTTCCGCCCCTTCCCTTACTTTTTTATGGTCTTTGGCCTAAGTACTTAAAACTTTCTCTCTGAGGATGAGCTGTGTGTCAAGCCTAACTTCCATATCCGCTTCCCCCCTCACGTCGCTAAACTAACATTCAACATTTTCCTTCTCAGTCCTACTAAAATTGAAACCATTAGACTCCAGATCCTTCCTCCATACCTCCAATCTCCCATTCACACCGCCTCGTGTCTCATCAATCAGAACTATATCATCATCGAATTACATACACCATGGCACCTCCCTCGGATATGGTGTGTCAGTGCGTCCATTGCCAGAGCAAATAAGAACGGGATAAGCGCAGATCCTAGGTGTAACCCATAACAATCGAAAGAGGCTCTAAGTCACCTCCCACAGTCCTAACCCAAGTCATAGCTCCATCATACATATCCTTTATCTCCGTAATGTAAGCCATCAACACACCTTTCACCTCCAGACACCTCCAAAGGACTTCCCTAGGAACCTTGTCATATGCCTTATCTAGGTCATTAAACACCATATAAAATCCCTCATCATATCCCTGTATAGTTCTACCAACCTCCTAATAAGGTGGATAGATTACGTAGTAGAACGACCCGGCATGAACCCGAACTGGTTTTCCGATATAGACACTTCCTTCCTTATCCTCCCTTCCACCACCTTCTCCCACACTTTCATGGTATGACTTAGTAACTTGATACCCCTATACTTGTTACAATTCTTGATATCTCCTTTGTTCTTGTACATCGTAACTATTATACTCCACCGCCACTCATCAGGCATCTTCATTGTCCTGAAGATAACATTAAGCAACCGAGTCAGCCACTCCAAGCCTGCTCTACCTGCATATCTCCATAATTCTAATGGAATATCGTTAGGTCCAGTCGCTTTGCCCCGACTCACCTTACCCATCGCACCTACGGCCTCCTCAACCTTAATGCGCTTGTAATATTTGATGGAGTATATTATTTGAGATAACCACTTTTAGAAATCACGATAGATGATTTAAGAAAGATGGAGTATAATATTTGATGCATATAAATTTTGAGTGGAAATAAATAAAACATCTCCTAAAAATATAACATTGACTCCTAAAAAGCTAAGAAATTTTGTGTAGTGTTGTATATGGCAGAAATCGACGGTTTGATTTCACGAGCATCATGGCACCACGAAGGCTCCCAAAGATCGATCTCGAGGATTCTCGACAGTTCGACTTCGAGATAGTGAAAATAATGACCGACCCCGAGGCAATGGAAGTTACCGGTCTCAGCGGACCAAGGTGGAGTTACCAAGGGACGTGCGTATGGCGGGTCAAGTCAAGTAGGCCAGCCCCAAAAGGCGAATGAAGGCATTAAATGAACTATACTGTTTCCATATCTTTGTAATGAATGATTTTTGTACTATGTTAGGATTTCACTCATATATAAGACACTGGTTGCTCCATACTAAATATACAAGAATATTCTCTCTGCTCTCTAAACACATTTTCTTGATATTATTGCTTCCAGTTATTGTCTCCATTATTGTTCTTCATTTATTTTTTATTATTGGCTATAAAGAGCCTTCATTGATTTTATCATAATAGTTAGTCGTACATCAATCACCTTCAATAGCTTCCAGCCGAGCACCCGATTCGACCTCGAGTCCCCCAAATTGACAAGCTCGAGGCCCCAATTGCTAACTATTGGTTTGGTCACCACCTTGTTCTAAACTCTTACCTCGTTTTTAAGTCTTACGCATAGCATAAAATGCCTAACAACTAAATAAAAATGGATCACGTATTTTCAGAGTCCCATAATAAAATTTAATTGTTATTACCATTTTCATGGTAACCAGTTTGGCGCCTACCGTGGGGCTAAAAATAATAGTGATTATTTTCTTGCTAGTTCCATTACACAACGCAAGTTACTTTCACACTTTTTCTTGTCCAAGATCTTCAACTTCAGTTCAAAATGTCTAACTCAGTAAATTGAGGTAAAAATGACAGGCTTGAGAACTACGGAGAAAATTGTGTGGTTTTTCCAAGTGTTGGTGTGCCAACACGAAACCTTGAGAACGCACTAGGACCAATTCCAGTGGACGCTTTTTCAGCGACGCTCAAGAGGTCGATATAAGCTCACGCACCAACAGGAGTGTGCACCAAGGAGACCAATAAGAAGCTTCGAAAACCCCAACAAGGGAAGAACATAAGGTTAGCTTTCATGTTATTTTTTAAATGTTGCAGACACAACAGTTGGCTATTGCCCAGCTACAAAGTTACCAGAAAACGCCTACCACTGTAACACTTGGGTTAGCTCCCCCAGCCGAGCTAGTACCGGAAAGATCGAGCAATAACGGGTCGATAGCCGATCAGGACATCGTAAAGATGCTCGAGGACCTCATCAGAAGGATCGAATCAGGCGAGAAAATGATAGAAACCAATTATAATAAGGCCGAGACTTACAACTCCATGGTCAACCAAATTCTAGGAGCGCACCCAATCTTGAAAGGTGTGGACTCAGAGAAGTTCGTACACAAGCCGTTCCCATAGGAAGTGGCCCGAAACCCATTCCAAATAAGTTCAGAATGCCAGATATTCCAAAATATAATTATACCTTGCACCCCAATGAGCACGTTACTTCTTACACCTGTGCAGTAAAGGGCAACGACCTAAGGGATGATGAGATCTAGTCCGTCCTGCTGAAGAAGTTCGGGGAAACACTTTCTAAAGGGGAAATGATGTGGTATCACAGCCTGTCCCTGGACTATAGAAACTCATTTTCCATGCTGGCAGATTTCTTCATAAAGGCACATGCTAGGGCCAACAAGGTGGTCATAAGGAAATCAGACATCTTCAAAATCAAGCAAAGGGAGAACGAAATGCTACGAGAATTCATGTCTCGCTTTCAAATGGAGCTAATGGAGCTGCCTCCAGTCTCCGACGACTGGGTAGTGTGGGTCTTCACTCAGGGTCTGAATGAACGAACCTCGGTGGCTTCGAAGTAGCTGAAGCAGAATCTGGTTGAATATCCCGATGTGACTTGGTCGGACGTTCAAAACCGATATCAATCAAAAATCAGGGTCGAGGACGACCAACTAAGAGCCCCTTTGGGCTTGGTATATCCCAATAGTCTTCCGGTGAAGGAGCCAAAGCTAAACAAAAAAAGGTACTAGCCATACACCGAAGATAGGAGAAACGCCCCGAGGTGCAACCCACCTCGCAACGATCGAAGGATAGACTGAGGACAGAATCTTTAGGGACTCATCAACGTAGCCGGATTTGATAGGAACGTGGGGCCAATGGGGGCACCTCGCTTATCAGAATACAACTTCAATGTCGAAGTGTCAGACATCGTGTTCGCCATTAACAAAATCAAAGACGTCAGGTGGCCCATGCATGTACAACCGGATCCTTCACAAAGGAATCATAACTTAGTGTAGTAGTTTAAAACCACACACGGGCATAGGACAGAAGATTTCCGACAACTTCGGGAGGAAGTGGCCCGATTACTCGACAACGGTCACCTCCGGGAATTACTCAGCGACCGAGCTAAAAATTAGTTTCGAGAAAGAGAGGCAACCAAAAAGAACAAAGCGAATGAGCCACACCATGTGATACACTTGATCTTTTGAGATGCCGACGGCCTACAAGTACCCACAACCACGGGGACAAAAATTTCTCTCAATAGGGAAAAAGTAATTCAAGGCTCTATATTGGCCCCATAGTAGTACATTATCAATATAGCTTCCACAAATCGAAAGACCAACATCTCCTCCGGTAGAGGTAATGAGATATAAACCAATGGTGAGATAGCGGCCACAAGGCATGCTCTCGGCTGTATCCGAATAAAGGGCCATACCGCATCCTACGAGTGAATACGAAGGCTCAAAGTGACATCGCCAGTGAGGCATAACCATCTCCTTTTTCATTTTATGCTTCATACTAAACTTTATGCAGGGGAATGATAACTAAGGATTTTGGCACATTTTGTACTCCCGCTTACGCTTTGATTAGAAATTCATACAAAATAGTCCGAAAAGGCTTACAAGTTGTGCTTGATTGCAGGTTTGATCAACAAAGTGACATGATATCAAAGATAGGCTCAAAAGGAGTCAAACTTGTACAAGTGACAAAGGCAAGGCAAGATCAGGCAAAATAGCACTACACTCTGTGTAGTCCGCATTGGGAGATTCAGAGAGCTGGTTTTTAGGTATTAAGGCAGTGCGGCCGCACTAGGTTTGGTGCGGTCCACACTGAAGGCAATGCAGCCACACTATTGTGAGCATGTGATTTTTGCTTCGCATGAATTGCTCCAACAAAATTCCCAACCATCAGATTTTTCTTTAATTATTTATTATTTTTAGGAATTATTGCATAATTTTTTCCTGTTTGTTTGCATTTTGTGTGCATATTTAATTTTCTTTAATTCATAAGAAATACAAAAATATATGGCATTTGCATTTAGGATCCAATTTTATATTTTTAGGCTAATTAGTTAATTAATATTACAAAAATTGAAAATCACCAAAAAAAAAAGTTTATTCTTGCTGTTTAATTTTAGTTTTGATTTTTGCTAATTCTCCCTTTAATTTGGTATTTAATTTAGTTCTGATAATTATAATTTAGAGTTAAATTAATTTAATGTGGTAGGACAATTTGATTTAGGAATTAATTTTAGTTTTAGATTTAATGCAAATTAGAGGAATTGAAGAAATAGGATTTTTGGGCCAAATTAATGGATTTCTCTCCAGGCCCAAGCTTGACCCACTGAATACCCGTCAAAACTCGACCAAATGTGGCCAAACCCATCAAAAAACCTAGTCCAGCAACTACCCATCCAAACGACCCTGTTTAGCCATGCTTTTGATCAGGACCATTGATCTATTTTGATCTAACGGTCCTGAACTGAAGGGATCATTAATATTTATATGTCCAAATGTTCACCTACCGCCCCCCCCCCCCAATCGTCTCTTATCTCCCTTCAGAGAACCAACCTAATGCCACCTCAAACCACCGTCCACCACCCACCGGAAATTGCCCATGGCGGCGGACGACGGTCTATCGCCACCAAAGTTACACCATCACTCTTCTCCACCTCCCCATCCCAAATCCCTACTCCGTTCAACTCAAATCAGTCTAGAATTGCTCGGATTTTAAATCTAAATTTGAAACCATAGTGCCCCCCAACTTCATCTGGTGGCGGCGCCACCACCAACCACCACCAAATTTACACCATATGACCTCCTCCCACCCCTTTTTCCAAATCTGTCACTCTTTTCCCTCGAATAACCCCGGAGCTCCTCGAATATTGAATCAGAGCTTGACCCTAAAATCCCTAAAAATTTCAAATCGAGATTCTGTGAAAATTCCAGATGTAATTTGTTTTTGTTCGTGTGTTCTTTATAAGAACACACGATTAATATTAGATTTGGCTAAAAATTGGGAAGATTCGAACACTCATCACCATTCTTTACTGGTCCAAGTTTGTTTAGGTATCTCTTTCTATTCTTTATCTTTAATTTCTGTTTTGGTTCTCTTCTCATCTTATTCTACTTCTTCTGATAGTTTTCTGAGTTTATTGCCTATTTTTCTTCCATTTTTTTACACCGTCGGTATTTGCATTTGAGTTGTAAGCTTTGTTAATTGTTAATTATGTCTTGGTGATTAAGTCTGGGCTAGATTTTTGTTTTTGTTTTTTTGGAGCCTGAAAAGTTCATGGTTTTAGAAATCTTCGAGTGGAATACTCAAGAGTTCTTTTGGTTTTCAATGATAAATTAGAAAGCCCAATATGAAGTGATTCAAATTTTTTGTTTGGAGCCCAGGTTTGACTTTTTAATTGGGTCAGTTTGACCCATTTTGCTGCCTGGCCCAGAGGTAATTTTCAGCCACTCTAAGGGGTAATTTGGGTAGTTTAACTTAGGGAATCTAGGCGTAACAGACTAGGAAGCTTCTTAGAAGCTGAAAAATAGCCTTACTTGACAAGCAAGTCAGTATTTCAGGGTTAAGTAGCAAAAAATAAAATTAGAAAAGGTCTAATAGGAAAAACGTAGCCTATTTCTGCTGCCCTAAACGTTTCCTATAAAGGCATCTTAGTTCGGCATTCAAGGCAAACTTGGAAGAGAAAAATTCTACAAAATAGTAAACAGGCTAAAATTTTAGTAAAAACACTATTCCTTTAAATTTTTTATGTGGTTTTGAAGTTTTCAATTTTTGAATAATTTTTGATTTTCCCTGGCGTAAAAATGGACTAAATTTGGGTTTTTAAAAGCTTGGTTTGAAGTTTCCTGTGGTTATTGTTTGATTGAGACTGCTCTCCACTGCATCATACTCATATTTGTGGTTTGACCTGGTGTTGCTGGTGCTGATTTCTGCTGCTTTTGTACTGCTGCTCGACCTCTGCTCACCTTGCTTTGTTTCTTCTCATTTTTCAGGTACTTCCATAAACTATGGATGACAAATGGTTGTATCCATACATTATGTAGTGGAAACTTAGTTAAATACAACAAAAAAAAATTGCTTTGAGCTTTGATGATTTGTTTCCTCCTGTTCTCAGTAATACATTTGTAGTAGTTTAGAGCTGTGCATGTTATTTTCGGCTTTCACATATTTTTAGTATGCTGTAATGAAAATTTGTGCTATACAAGGTAGATCTTCAATCAATTTGTTGGTGGTTGAGTGATGGTGTGAGTTTTTGGAATATACTGATTCAAATGGTTGTAATAGTCTGCTGAAACTGCTAAAGGAGATGTTTCAATTGATTGTTAGTATTGATGTTGGTTTAAGGCTGTGTTGGTTATTTAGAATAGAGGTTTAAACTCAGTTTGTCATTGTAATCAGGTTTGGAATCTAGCATGTGATTGGATTGTTAGACATTGCTGTTGTTTAGTTATGCCAAGTTAGTGTTCCTGCAGTTTGAGGTTCCACTTTGCAATTTGGAAAATTTTGCAGTATTTTACTTAGTTAAAATTGCTATTTTAATGGTTTATGTGACCTTAAATTCCCTATGTTTGTTTGTGGGGATTAGTTCTGAAAATTAAATACAAGCATGAATCTCTGTTGCTTTCTATCAGTGCATTTAATGATAGAAGTGTTTGTGAGCTAATCGCTTATGGAGACTTTGCGGTTGGAAAAGACTCGATATTGAGTCCTGATTTTCAAATTAGGTTCTACAGGTCTTTGGTTCATGAAACCTTAGACTTTTGGGCCATTTTCAAGAGAAGATAGCATGATGGATACATTGGGCTTGCCAGCTAGACCCAATAGCCTGTATTGTTATTGCTGAACATTTCATATGGCATATCTGATTCAAATGCATGCTAAAAATAAAATCAGAGCTTTAGTTTAATTAATTTGGGTATCAATTATGCTGAATCATTTTTAAACTGGCTAATTCAATTTCAATTTCCTGCGAGTATCAGTTGAATGGATTTCTTGATGGGCATGATAATTTGGAGCTTAGAAGATGGGCCTAACATAGACCCAGCTGAGGAATAATCATAGTTAGACCCTTGGGCGCTATTTCTTCCTCAGAAATTGGGCTTGGTTTGAGCCTTCAATTAACCCTTAGCTTAAACAAATAGAAGTTTCGCAAATTTCAATTTGTCAATGAGTTGGGCACTTTTAGAAGTATATTGGAGGTGTGCAATATTAGACAATATAAATAGTTAATGGCCCTTCGAAATCTAGTTTAAATTCCCTTTTAAACTCGGAATTGAGGTGCGCCGCGCCAAATAAAATCTCAATTGTGTGGCCCTCATTTAATTATTTCTTTTAAAATCCTTAGAACTCGAGGCATGCTGTTTAGCAAATTTTTCATGGCCCTCGCAAAGTTAAAAATATGTGTTGCTTTAGACACGTTATTTTTATAATTTACCTTCCTAAACTCGGGTGTGCATTTTATGTGACCCAAATCTAAATCTCAACAACATTCAATAAAATGTGTCTAGGACTACGGGTGCATTTCATTTGGCGTGGTCCAAAGACACATTTTAGATAACGTTAAAATCCTCCTAAAAATAATTAAAAGCGTTTAATAAGTTAAAATGTATCATAGGCTAAAACATGTATTAAAATCATATAATGGTCAATTATAATAGTTTAAGTGTCCCGAGGGCATCGAGTGGATTCCGGGTGATTAACGGATCGAAAATGGAATTTTTGGAAGACTGAAGTTGTTGGTATAACCGCACCTGTGAGAATTTGGCCGCAGGTGCGGGGCCCCAGAAGCGACATGAGGGACAGCATATGCGGTTTGGACCAAAAGTGAAGGGGACCGCATATGCGGTCAAACAACGGCAGAAGCGGGACCACACATGTGGCGGTTGAATTGCAGAAGCGAAAGGGAGGGCCTGGTGAGATATCCGCAGAAGCGGTATAATTGTCGCACCTACGGAACCACAAAAGCGATCAAGGGACCGCAGGTGCGGAAGTGCTGGAGGTAGATGGTTCTTTTAAAATCGGGATTTGGCAATTTTCTCTCATATTTTCTTGGCTTGGGCAATTTTTGGAGTGTTTCAAGAGGGGATTTTGATCATGAATGATAAGGTAAGCTAATCACATTTATCTTGAGTTAAATATATCGATTATGTATGGATTTTAGCATGTAAATTGGTAGAAGTTTGGGGGTTTGAGGAAAACCTAGAAAATTGATATTCTTTGAATTGAGAGTAAATTATATATTTGAGTTCGTGGATTTATGGATAAGCTTAATCTTCAAAAAAAAATTCGAAATCCGGGCACGTAGGCCCGAGGGCGTTGTTGTTAATTTTTCGATCGGGGTTAGGAATTTGTTATAAATTGGATTGTAATATGTAATTGAGCATGTACTGATGGATTTGCAAGATTATTGGCTAGTTTGGAGCGTTGTGCATCAATTTGAGTCTTTGGAAGGGCATGGAATGCCGGTTATGGATCTTCGAAGCGAGGTGAGTGTCCTTTCTAACCTTGTAAGAGAGAATTGTCCCCACAGATGAAATAATAGGTTATGTGCTCCTATTTATGGGGGACTACGTACGCACGAGGCGACAAGAGCTCGTGTGTTGCTACTAATATGTGTAAGTCCGAGTAGTTTTGGACCCAAAAGCATGCTATACTTGGAATAATTGCAATCTTATTGACAGTTGAATTTCTTAAATCCTATCGAATTGGTAAATGAATTTCTAAGAGGATTAAACTTTATTCCTTAAATCATTAAAAGAGAATTGGCTTCTAATAGGATAAATGTTCCCTGTAAAATTCTTAATTTGCTGTTTGAGCGTGTATTTCTATGTGTACCTGCATTGCATGTATGGTACGCGAGCAGGGTGATTGTTTATTAAAAATTGATCACGTCGCATGTATGATTCGCGAGCGGGGTAATAGATGCATCTATGGTTTGGGCCTCTCGACCCTCGACAGTGCACATTTTACATTTATGTTGGATCGGGCCGTATGAGCTCGGCATGAGTTGTGCATGTTTCAATTGCTTTTCTTGAGATTTATTGATATTGCCATCTGCTATCCCCGATTTGAGATAATTGTTAATTAATAGATTATGAATCCGGAGACTTTTAATAAAAATTAACTTTTACCTGTTTAGTAACTCATTTGAATCTACTGCTGTCCTTAATAAGACCGAGAGTCATCGCTTTCATAATATCATTATTGGACCACTAGTAAATATCGAAGTCGACCTCTTATCTCTACTTCTTCGAGATTGGACGGGATACTTACTGAGTACACGCTGTTATCGTACTCATACTACACTTGCTATGCATTTTTGTTGCACAGGCACATGTACTTCTAGTGGCCTATTGGGCGTAGTGGGATGGATGATTCGGGGACTAGGTGAGATACATTACTCGAGGCGACCTGTAGCTAGTATAGCTCTTTAAGTGTATTGTATTCACTTTCTGTCCAATTTGTATTCCGGACGGATGTGGTACTATATTGTTTCTTAGAAATAGCTCATGCACTTGTGACACCGGGTTCTGGGGATATCTATGGGTTTATTGACAATTTTAAAAGTTGTTAAATGTTTCATTTCTTATTCAGTGAAATTTACTATGTATATTTTAAACGTATAAAAATAGAGGTTTTCGAAATATTTAAAAAGAGGTGTCTGACGCCATCATGACCCTTTGTAGATTTTGGGTCGTGACAACATGGTATCAGAGCACTAGGTTCCTTAGGTTTCATGACTCATGAGCAAGTCTAGTAGAGTCTCACAGATCGGTATGTAGACGTCTGTACTTATCTTCGGAGGCTACATGGCTGTTAGGAGTACTTCCCTTCTTGATTCCTCATCGTGCGATTTGATTCCTTGATGCTTATGCCCTACCTTCCTTCCTACTCAATCCTACGCGACGCGAACCGCTGGTTATAAATCGAGAATTTAAGGATTGAAATGGTACTACGAATATGGTACGGTGTGTTTTTCCCTGCTGGGTTGTGTGAGCTTTTATCGTTGCCTTGTGGAAGGATATTCTGCCATTTTAGCTCAGTAACGGTACTTTTGGGAGCTCTGGGGCTAGGCACCAGTTGCCATGATGCTTATGAACGATTGTTCCACAATATTGATATGAGGGTAGGATGTCTGCCTACGTGTCGGGACTGTGAATGACTTGAAGGGAGGTTTACTCAGTGCATGATCTAGACGTTCGGTATTTTATTCCCGATAGAGAAAAGGCAATCAGACTAATAATGTTCAGATTTGGGGTTGATGTAGTAACGAGGCTTGGTATTTGCGAGCGTAGTGGAGTTATCTTTTGTGATGAGTTGTCGTTGCCCCTATTGAATGTCCTAAGTTTGCCGGCATTATGATCTTCTACAATTTGACTTTGGAGCAGGATATTGCGAGACAGTATTAAAGAAGTGACGGTCAGAGATCGCGGGGTGCGGTGGTTCAGGATCGAATCAGTGTTTCTGATGTTGACGGCTTGAGAAAGATGATCTCCAGAAAGATTTAAAATTAGTAGCGATTTGTAGGTTCAAGTGCTACAATGATAGATCTTATTAAGGCAACAACTGAGCATTAGAGGATGAGGAAGGACATGTAGGAAGTTTCAAGCGATGGTTAAAATTTCTAGAAGGCCAGGTATGAGAACCAAAGGTCGAGTAGTGGACTAAAGAGTTGAGTTTCACCAAAGTGGGAGAGTTTGGGGTGATTTGGGAATTTTTTGTGATTGGTGATCTGGGCCTACGGATTTATTTGAAGCGTGGGCTATTATGTGGCAGGAGATTTGATCTAACTGAAAGGAGCTGCTTGAAATGAAAAAGGATATGACCTAACTTTGAATTGGAAGGATGTTGTCGCGCACTTAATTGATGTCCACGAGAGGTTAGTGGACTCGTGCAGCTAGCGAGTGAGCTTGGACGCAAGATGAGTCGTTAATGTTGTGGTGAATGCGCCCCGCATAGCAGTGTTGGAAGACGTCGGCATGTAGATTCCACAGGCGGGATATCTCTAGTGAGCAGGTCGATGGTCGCATAGTTGGCGAAGCTTCTGCAAAGGTTTCTATTGGCTATACGGCAAAGAGATCGATCATGTGAATGTGGTTGATAATTCAGAGTATAGCAAGTGTGTTTTATAGAAAGATTCCGAGAATTTTGGTTGTTGATTGCGCAAGGTTATGTCAACAAGAGATAAAGGATCCCGATAAATTCCAGAATTTGGGTTATAATGGCTTCAGGATAAGTGGCAGAGTCCCACTGCCTATAATTAAGGATTTCCTGGTTAACTACTTGCGAGGTTTCTGATTACTAGCATATTGATGGGTTATTTCATCTACAGGAAAAGAACTGTCACGACCCCAACCCCGATCTTGATGGTGCTCAACACCATGGTAGGCAAGCCCTACCAATTTAACACTCAATCCCTTTTTAATTAAAAATTCAATGCCGATTAACAGGAATAAATTACCAAACTGATGTGAATAGAAGTCTGAAATATAGACGAAATGTGCGGAAACCATAATAATAATCTCTACAAAAGCCCACCGATCCGATGTCACGAGTCAAAAGCCTCTGCCACATGAGTCCAATAGTGTGATTCAAGGAAAGTCTAAAATGCGGAAAAGTAAAGAAAGATAGAGGGAGAAATCGGGTCTGCGGATGCCATGCAGCTACCTCGATAACTCCGGTGAAATTTGAACTGCAGAATAGCTCGAAATACGACTCAGGAAGACCTGGATCTGCACACACGGTGCAAGGAGTAATGTGAGTACTCCGACCCAGTAAGTAATAAAAATAAATAATGACTGATAGTATGAACTCACGTAAAAGCACTAAGCAGTTCTATATCAAAGCAATAAGAACATTTAAACAGTAAATAATGAGAAAAAGTCAGGAAAAATTCCTTAAAACCAGTACTCATCTAATATACTCTTCACACTAATCGAATTCATAATTGTATCGCTGCGGTGTGTAGCCCGATCTGTATATCGTTGTGGTGCACAGCCCGATCCATAATAATAGTCGACTGGGCTCACTGGGGTGTACAGACTCCGGAGGGGCTCCCACAGCCCAAGCATTATATTGTTGCGGCGCGCAGCCCGATCCATATATATAAATATACATTTGCTGAGGCATGTAGCGCGACACATATAAATATATAGCTGCGGCGTGCAGCCCAACACATATAAATATATTGCTGCAGCATGCAGCCCGATCCATAATATATAAAACATTCTCACTATTGGGTTCTCAACCCGTCTCATTTAATATAACATAGCCTCTCGGGCATAGTCATATAGGATAGGGATTTCAGCCCACATATTACCTTCATTCCAGATTAGCAATTTCAAAAGCCAGTTGATTTTATATTAATCAGTTAGAAACATGACTGAGGGTGTGATTTTTTTAACAAGTAAAGTGAGGTCAATCAGTAACAATGCCCCCAAGGGTTCTGCAGGTTCGCACAAGGCCCCAAACATGGCAACTATCCCAAATCATAATGATAATAATTAAATCTCAGTCAAAAATACAGTACAATCGTCAATTCGGATGGACCAAGTCCCAATCCCTAGTGGTAACGGACCCTACGCTCATCATACAGCATGTGTCTCACCTCAACATAGCACTACGTTGTGCAAATCCGGGGTTTCACAACCTCAGGACATAATTTATAATCATTACTCACCTCAAGCCGGCCAAACTCTAGCTCGCTACGCCCTTGCCTCTAAAATTGGCCTCCTCGCACGTCAAATCTGATCAAAACCACAACAAATACGTCACAATATTCTAAGGAAACAATACCTAATCGAAAACAATTGAAAAAATACCTAAAATCTCGAAATTAGCAAAACCCGAGCCCCGGGCCAACTTCTTGAATCTCAGTAATTTTTACATCAACGAGTTCCTTATCTTGCCA
Source organism: Nicotiana glauca (assembly GCA_026770625.1). Classification (NCBI taxonomy): domain Eukaryota; kingdom Viridiplantae; phylum Streptophyta; class Magnoliopsida; order Solanales; family Solanaceae; genus Nicotiana; species Nicotiana glauca. The sequence continues at coordinate 380,226 of MU729128.1, forward strand.
CGAGTCCATACATGTCAAGAACTATCAAATCCGTGCTCAAATGGCCCTTCAAATCCCAATTTAAAATTTCAAAAACTAAAGCCCTAGTTCTTCCCATTTTAGCCAAGTTTCCATGAATTACCAGGTTAATTTCACAATATAATCGTCTTTTTAGTTCATAGGACTCACCTCCAATCAATCCAAGTCGAAAACCTCTTCAATTTCTCCCGAAAAGCTCTCAAACGATCAACAATGGAGGAAAATATGACTTAGCTCGCGGAGGAAATGTTATTAAAACCCTTTTGTCCAGCTGACATTTTACCCTATGGATGAACAAAACTTGCATCTGACAAAATTACCCTTCGCGTACACGGTGCCTTACCCGCAAATGCGATGCTTTAGCTGTTACAACTACACGAACGCGAGCCTGATGCCGCGAATGCGAAGAACAATGCCAACGGGGCCTAGGCCCCTCCTACGCGAACGCGAACAGGTTGACGCGAACGCGAAGCTCAACCACCTTTGTGTTCCGCGAACACGAGCTTCTAACGCAAACGCGAAGGCTTAAATTCCTGCCTTCTAAATCCTTCTTCGTGAACACGAGGCCCTTTACGCAAACGCGGAAAGATAAATCTCTGCAACACCTGAAATGAAAAATCTGCAACTCCTCAAAGCCAAAAATGATCCGATTGACCATCTGAAACTTACCCGAGGCCCCCGGGACCTCAACCAAAAGCACCAACACCTCTCATATCATCATTCAAACTTGTTCAAATCATTAAAACACCTCAGAAAACACTAAAACAATCAATTCTCATCAAATTCAAGTCTAAGTTCTTCACAAACTTCCGAAATACGCATTCGATCAAAATCCTAACCAAATCACCTCCGAATGACCTGAAATTATACACACACATCCCAAATCACTTAAAGAAGCTATAGCAACTCTCAAAATTCCATTCCGACCCTCGGATTAAAATCTCACCTATCAACTGAAATTCGCCAAAATACTAACTTCGCCGATTCAAGCCTAATTCTACACTGGACATCTAAAATTACTTCCGATCACACATATAAGTCACAATTCATCCCCCGAAGCTAACCGAATTACCAGAAATCACATCCGAGCCCTCTAACTCATAAGTCAACATCCGGTTGACTTTTCCCAACCAAACCTTCCTTAAAGAGACTAAGTGTCTCATTTCCTTCTAAAATCAAACCAAACCAACTCGTTCACACAAGACACTGATAATGAAGCATAAAGAAGTAGAAAATGGGGAAAACAGAGCGGTGACTCATGAGATGACGGGTCAGGTCGTCACATCCTCCCCAACTTAAACAAACGTTCGTCCTCGAGCGAGTCAAGAAACATACTTGAAGCCTCAAATAGGTGAAGGTATCTGCTCGACATCTCTCGCTCGGTCTCCCAGGTAGCCTCCTCCACGGGCCGACCTCTCCACTGCACCTTCACCGAAGCAACATCCTTTGACCTCAACTTTCAGACCTGACGATCCAAAATGGCTACTGGCTCTATATCATAAGTCAAATCAACCTCCAACTGAACCGTACTGAAATCCAGAACATAGGACGGGTTTCCAATATACTTCTGAAGCATAGAAGCATGAAAGACTGGATGCACACTCGACAATTTGGGTGGCAAGGCGAGATCATAAATCACCTTCCCAATCCACCTAAGTACCTCAAAAGGCCCAATCAACCGCGGACTCAATTTCCCTTTCTTTCTGAATCTCATAACACCCTTTGTGGGTGAAAAATTCCACAGGACTTTCACACCAACCATGTAGGATACATCTAGATCCTTATTGTCCACATAACTCTTCTGTCGCGACTGTACTGTACGGAGTCTCTCCTGAATCACCTTCACCTTCTCTAATGCATCCTGGACCAGATCTGTCCCCAATAGCCTAGCCTCACCGGGCTCGAACCAACCAATTGGAGATCTATATCGCCTACCATATAAAGCCTCATACGGAGCCGTCTGAATGCTCGACTAGTAGCTGTTGTTGTAGGCAAACTCTGCAAGCGGTAGAAACCAATCCCATGACCCTCCAAAGTCAATGATACAGGCGCATAGCATATCCTCTAATATTGGAATAGTACACTCGGACTGCCCATCTATCTGAGGGTGAAAGGCTATGCTCAACTGTATCTGAGCACCTAACTCTCGCTGAACAGTCTGCCAAAACTGCAAAGTAAACTGAGTGCCCCGATCTGATACAATGGAGACTGGAACACCATGCAACAAAACCACCTCCCGAATATAAATCTCTGCCAGCCACTCTAAATAATAAGTAGTACAAACATAAATGAAGTGCGCGGACTTGGTCAGCCTATCTACAATCACCCAACTAGGATCAAATTTCTTTAAAGTCCGTGGGAGTTTGGTAATGAAATCCATAGTGATCCTCTCCCACTTCCACTCAAGAATAATCATCTGCTGATGCAAGCCACCCGGACTTTGATGCTCATATTTCACCTGCTGACAATTAAGATACCGAGCTACAAACTCCACAATATCTCTCTTCATCCTCCGCCACCAATAGTGTTGTCTAAGATCCTGATACATCTTCGCGACACCTGGATGAATAGAATACCGCGAGCTATGGGCCTCCTCCAATATCAACATCTAAAGCCCATCCACATTGGGAACGCAGATCCGGCCCTTCATCCGCAACACACTATCATCACTAATGGTCACGTCTCTGGCATTATCGTGCTGAACCCTGTACTTAAGGAAAAGCAAATGCAGATCCTCATACTGGCACTCTCTAATGCGATCATACAAGGAAGACCGAGAAACCATACAAGCCAACACCCGACTAGGATCCGAAATATCTAGTCTTACCAACCGATTGGCCAAGGCTTGAACATCAACTGAAAATGGCCTATCCCCAACTGAAATATACGCCAAACTCCCCATACTCACTACCTTTCGGCTCAAAGCATCGGCCACTACTTCCTTGGGTGATATAGAATAGTAATATCATAATCCTTCAAAAACTCTAGCCATCTACGCTGCCTAAAATTAAGATCCTTTTGGTTGAACAAATGCTGAAGACTGCAATGATCAGTGAATACCTCACAAGATACACCATACAAGTAATGCCGCCAAATCTTCAATGCATGAACTATGGCAGCCAACTCCAAATCATGGACAGGGTAGTTCTACTCATGGGGTTTCAACTGATGAGAAGCATAAGAAATAACTCAACCCTCCTACATTAATACACAGCCAATCCCAACTCGCGAAGCATCACAATACACGGTATATGAACCCAAAGCTGATGATAAAACTAATACTGGAGTTGTGGTCAAAGATGTCTTGAGCTTCTGAAAGATCTTCTCACACTCGTCCAACAATTCAAATGAAGCACCCTTCTGAGTCAACTTGGTCAAGGGTAATGCAATGGAGGAAAACCCCTGAACAAACCGGCGATAATAGCCTGCCAACCCAAGAAAACTACGAATCTCTGTGGCTGAGGATGGCCTGGGCCAACTCTGAACCACCTCTATCTTCTTCGGGTCAACCTAAATACCCTCGCTAGACACCACGTGTCCCAAGAAAGCCACTGAAATAAGCTAAAACTTATACTTGGAGAACTTTGCATAAAGCTTCTCCTCCCTCAATCTCTGCAAAACAACTCGCAAATGCTGCGCGTGCTCCTCCTGACTACGCGATTACACCAGAATATCATCAATAAAAACAATAATGAATGAATCCAGATAAGGCCAAAATACACTGTTTATCAAATGCATGAACGCTGCTGGGGCATTGGTCAGCCTGAAAGACATGACAAGAAACTCAAAGTGACCATATCTAGTCCTAAAAGCAGTCTTATGAATATCTAAATCCCTGAGCTTCAACTGGTGATAATACGAACGGAGATCAATCTTGGAAAACACCCTCGCTCCCTGAAGCTGGTCAAACAAATCATCAATGTGAGGCAGGGGATATTTGTTCTTAATTGTTACCCTGTTCAATTGCCTATAATCGATGCACATTCTCATTGTGCCATCCTTTTTCTTCACAAACAGAATTGGTGCACCACAAGGTGACACACTAGGCCGAATGAACCCCTTATCTAGGAGTTCGACCGTGCTAGAACCACAAAATCCGAGGGTGCCTAATATCTTCCCTAGGATTAACAGAATTCCTTATTCAAAATTTCTGGTTCACAGACTTCGAAAGGAAAGCCAAAATCTTCCTCGATTTGGGATTTAAAATAAATCGGTGACTTTGGACGTCAGAAAATAAACCATCCCCAGTGGCGACTCTGAATAAAATTGAATAAATAATCCCATTTCGAATAATGTCACTTGAATTGGAAAAACTCCCTTATACCCATCAGGGGGTGTAGAAAAAAGAGGTGTGATAATATCATTCTGTGCGGTCCGCAGAGCCAAGGTTTATAGAAGATACATAAGGGAATTTTAAGCCCGTGCGGTCCGCGGTCAAATTTGGGCGGACCGCATTTGCGGCCGCGGTCCATTCTGTGCGGTCCGCGAAGCCCAAGCTCAAAGAGGGAAATTTTGAAGGCCAAAGCCCAGTGCAGACCGCGGTCCATTTTCTGCGGTCCAACCTAACCCTGCAGGGGCATCTTGCCCAAATTTTTTAGCTTAGTATAAATATATTCTTTTTCCATTTTTAGGGTATCAGATATTATAATATAGCAGTTGAGCTCGTGGGTCGACTTTTCTTAGCCATTTTGGGCATTTTTACTTATTTTTCAAGTCTTTGTATTTGACTTAGAAATTAATTAATATGTATTTATCTTTATCTATTTCTTGTTTTTCTTCTTTAAATATAAGTAGCTAGAACCCATAGCTAGGGTTGTGGCTCAACCCTAGTGTGGGTAATTGATGAGTCTTGTATTTTAGGGTTAAATTGACTATGGTTGTTTGGTATTTGAATCAATTTCATGGTTTATTTCTGAATTAGTAGTTGCAAATACTAGTTTGTGCTTAGTTAACTTGGGATCTACTTGAGAAAGAGAGCCTAAGTCTCTGAAGTTGATCCAATTAGGAATTGGGGCGTACTCAAAAGATTGATAGCCCCAATTAAAGGGTTAAACCTCGAGAGAGTAATACCCAACTTGAACCCTAGTTGCTTTTGCAAATTTGCATACCCAATTGGTCTTGAGAAAGTCGATTGGGCAAAATCACTTGAACCATCGAGAGGTATAGAGTGGGTAAAGTAGTGCAACAGTTATATCATACTCCCCAATCATGTCAATTGTGCCTTAGTTTCAAGTACCCATCAATTAACCACCTAGGTGGATGCCACAACCTTAGTGAACTTTAACCATTAGATACAACTTGCAATAATTAACTCTTAGCTTAATCTAGTTGCATTTTCAATTAGTAGTTTGATACAAGTAGCATTATAAAAAAAATTCAAAAATTGTAAGAAGTGCAATTTGAAACACATACGCAATCATAAACTAAATAGATACTCGATTCAAATTCTAGCTCTCTGTGGATATCGATTCCGACCCAAATTAAGTAAAATCTATTGCGACCCTCTCTTGCTACATATTAGTAGTGCGGAGTTGGAAGTGATCACTTTTTGGTGCCATTGCCGGGAGCTAACATTTTTAGCTATCTATTTAGTTAGTTTTGGGTATTGTTCTTCTTTCCTTCTTTGTTACTAATTTGTGTGTGTGAATACTTCAAGTACCAAATGGCTTTAAATGCTAATGACCCTCTTGGAAACATGCTTGCCGGGGAGGAGGTCGATGATATTGGAGCAGAGGAGTTGCTTTTTGTATCTCCTGGACTACGACGACGCCGCCAGGCCAATGCTAATGAAAATGTTTGAGACCCTCCTCCTCCACCTACAAAAGTGGTTCCTCGGGTACTAACGAACCAAGGCTATGCAAGTGCTATTGTCCCAACCAGAATCCGGGCGGGCAATTTTCAGATAACCAATGTGATGTTGACCTTACTTGAGCAGCGTGGGTATTTCATAGGCCATGCAGATCAAAATGCCTACAAACATCTCAAGGGGTTCGTGGATACATATTGGGTGAGTCGGCAGACGAATCTTTCTGAGGATGCTCTTAGATTGAGACATTTCCTATTCTCACTTCGGGGGAAAGCATTGGATTGGCTAGAGTGTCTTCCCAATCATTCCATCACAACTTAGGATGATATGGCGGATAGGTTTATTGCTAAATTTTTCTCACCAGGGCACATGGAGGCACTTTGAGATGAGATATTGGCCTTCAAGCAAGAGCCAACAGAACCTTTGCATGAGATTCGGGAGCAGTATAGAATGATGGTAAAGGAATCCCCCAATAATAATGATGGAGAATATGTTGTAACAAACTTTCTACCATGGCATCAATACTACAAATCAATGCATAGTGAACCAATTGGTGGGGGTAGTTTTATGAAGTTGACTTATGATGAAGCTTGTGTCGTACTTGATGAGATGGCTGACACTTCTTCTGCATGGGAAAGTAGAGCCAATGTTCCTCGAGGTGACCCTACGGTTATTTATTTGCATAAGGAATTACATGACCATGGGCAAGCTATAGCGAAGTTGACAACTAGTATGAACCAACTGGCCAAGGAACATTTGCCACAAGTCCAGAATCCTTGCCAAGTGAATGCTATGGAGGGTGTTAATATGCTTGTCAACAAGAGAAGGCAAAGAAGGCAACAAAATCAAGGGAATTATGAGCAATTTGAGGATGCATGTGATGGTTTTCAAAATGATGGTTATGATGACCAAAGTGAAGAGTCTAATATGTAAACAACTATCAAGGCCAACGGGGCAACTCTTCCAACCAACAACAGTGGCGACCCCAGGGCAATTGGGGCAATCAGCAACAAAATAGTGGTAATTGGGGGAACAACAACCAAAACAATAACTGGGAAAATCAGAACAACAATCAAGGCAACCAAGGGAATTGGAATGGTAATAATAACACTTGGGGCAACAATAACAATCAAAGTGGATAGAACAATGGGAACCAAGGAAAATGGGGGCAAGGCTTTCAAAGGCCCCAAATGTACCAACAACCGAAAAATCCACCCCCATTTCCTTCTCAGGGTCCTAGTTATTCCAACAGTGATATTGGGATAATTGAAATGATGTTCAAACAAATGATGAAGAAGAATGCGAATTCAAATGCACAGTTGGCTTCCCACAATATCTCTATCAGAAACTTGGAGGTACAATTAGGCCAAATCTCTCAATTGTTGTATACTCACCCGAAGGGTGCTTTACCAAGTTATATGATAGTAAACCCAAAGGGTGGGAACAATCATGTTATGGCAGTTACAACACGAAGTGGGAGAGGCGGTAATGTGAATGCCTCAAAACAAAAGCAAGTTGTGGATGATGATGTTAAGTTGCAAGAAGATGAAGTTCCTTTGATAGTTGAAGATCTGGTTAATGACAATATGAACAATGAAGTGAGGATTGACATTAATGAGGCTGAGTTGGAAACTCAAGATGCTGTGAACCCGTCTAAGGGACAAGTGATTGACATGCCGGAGCCGGTTTTGCTAAAAGCCAAGGCTCCTTTGCCAAGGCCACCTCTACCTTATCCTGAAAGGATAGCAAAGCAGAGAAATGATAATCAGTTTAAAAAGTTCATTGATATGATGAAGAGCTTGTCCATTAATGTTCCTTTAGTGGAGGCTCGTTAACAAATGTCGGGCTATGCAAAGTTCATGAAAGACTTGTTCATAAAGAAACATTCTATGGATTGTGAAACTATAAAGATGACTTACCAAGTTAGTGCTATAGTGCATTCAATGGCCCCGAAGCTAGAGGATCCCGGTGCTTTCACCATTCCTTGCACCATTGGGAGTGCGGATTTTTCCAAGGCTTTATGTGACTTGGGAGCTAGTATCAATTTGATGCCTTAACTCAGTTTTCAAGACTTTGGGTATTGGGAAACCTAGACCAACTTCCATGAGGTTACAAATGGTGGATAGATCGATGAAGAGACCTTTATGTATTATTGATGATGTGCTTGTCCGGGTGGATAAATTTATCTTGCCAGCTAATTTTGTGATTTTGGATTGTGAGGTGGACTATGAAGTTCCTATCATTTTGGGCAGACTTTTCCTAGCTATGGGGAAGGCATTGGTAGATTTGGAAGTAGGGGAACTCACCTTCTGGGTGCATGATGAAAAGTTTGTTTTTCATGTGTGCGAGTCTATGAAGCAACCGAATTGCACCGAGGTACGCTCATTTGAAGACCTCGTCACAACTGTGATTGTGGATGACACCAGTGCTATGATCAATATGGAGGATCCCCTTGAAGCCGTGCCATTAAATCTTGATGTCAATGATGATGCAAGTAGAGTAGTGTCACGACCCCAGTTCACCCTCCATGAACATGTCGTGATGGCACCTAGTTCCTACGACTAGGTAAGCCTAACCACGCGGAAGATAAATCCTAATTGCGGAAGAAAATAAATAAACTGAACCAGTGAACTAAAAATGGTGATTAAGGTGCCGCTTGGCACATTCCATAACAATTCTCGAAGCTAACAAGATTTCCCCAAACCCGAAAACTCACAAATCACAAGCTAAGGGAATACATAAGAGGCTTTGACTCAAGAATATCTATACAAAAGGAGAAATACTGAAAGAACTATACTCTTTACAGAAAGCTAGAAAAGGGACTCCTCGGTCTGCGGACGTAGCAGATATACCTTGAAGTCTCTACCGATACGCCTTCTTCTAAGGCTAACAGAACTGAGCGGGAGTACCTGTATCTGCACAACAAAAACATGCAGAAGAGTAGTATGAGCACACCACGGCGGTGCCCAGTAAGTATCAAGACTAACCTTGATCGAGTAATGACGAGGAACAGTCATGACACCTACCGGTCAATAACAGTATAATCATAGGAACAATGGTAATGGCATATGAATATGTAAAGAATGCGTAAACGACCAAAAATGCTATACTTCACAATAAGGGTAAATACAACAATTGTCAACAGGAATATAATAAACGATGATGCAAACAACAGTAAATTCACAATCAAAATCCTAAGGTCAAACACATCAGAGAAAAGAAACAAGTAAATACTCTCTATCATACAATGATGCTCGCAAGGGCCTTATTCAACTCTTCCCACAATTTCACCGAGTCTCGGACAACCCACAACTCGTATAATATCCAGCATCTGAAATCTAACAATTTGGCATCCTGTGCCCCATCAATCTCATGATCATACTGACGATCAACTGGCTCACCAGGGCCACTCTCTCAACTATAAGGAATAAAAGAGGGCGTACCCCCACCCTTAGGAAAATCAGGAGGGATTCACCTCAAATGGGAGTGTTCAGCTACGCGTATGCTTTTGTAAGTGTTTCTAACACAAAATTTTATCAACCAACAAACATGAAAAACGAGGACGGACCGCACGTACGATGTTCCCTCACAACTCCCAACCGGTAACGTTCATACAGATAAACAATCCACAATCACAATAGAAAACAATTAGAAATGCCTCAACAGGCCATCACAACTCTATACAATCAACCCCTGACATAGCCCCCCTTATTTCGCCACGTGTGCAATATTAATATAATAAGTACCGCCTTATTTTGCCACACGTGCATAACAACGTCCCACCTTATTCCGCCACATGCGCAACCCACATATAAGCATATAACATATCCTGCCTTATTACGCCGCATGTGCAAAACATCAATAACAACAATAGCACGGCAAAGACCTCGTGCATCACCATATCAACAATCGCACAGTAGAAACCTCGTGCATCACAATATCAACAATCGCACGGCAAAAACCTCGTGCATCACAATATCAACAATCGCACGGCAGAAACCTCGTGCATCACAATATCAACAATCGCACGGCATAAACCTCGTGCATCATAATATCAACAACCGCACGGCAGAAACCTCGCGCATCACAATATCCACAACCACACGGCAGAAACCTCGTGCATCACAATATCCAGTACAACATAATAAATGACAATAGATATATACAGGAACAAGCAAGAGAAATCAACACAAGAATTTTCGTTCACCAGAAGACGATACAACTAACTACCAAGGAATAATCGTAACAGGGAAATGCTA
>MU729128.1:401023-414670 GCA_026770625.1 Nicotiana glauca
AAGAAAAGGAAAGGCAGTGAAAAACAAAGAAAAGCAAAAAGAAGCAAAAGGACAAAAAGAAAGTCAAAATGAAAAAGAATAAAAAAGGATTCTAGAAAAGCAAAGAATGAAAGGTGTGAAAAGTTGAAAAAGGAGAAAAGCTTTGAAATTCATATGAAAGAGTAACAGTGTGTCTCTCTAACCCCTTAGAAAGAAGAGAAATGACTCAAAGAGTCAAGAGAATGGATGTCAAATGAATCAAAAGAAGTGCTTAAGGGAAGATGGAACCCACTTAAACCAAAACATTTCCCACCCTTAACCAAAAGACTTCACTATGCCTCCACTAAAGCCCGATATAATCTTGAGTTGAATGAAGCTTACATTAGTGGATACTCATGTAAGGGGCAAGCATATGGTACCTAGAGCTGGACTTGTGAATTTTTCTTGAGAGAGATGGCTGAATTCCCATGATCCTCATTTTACGTGGCACTATTCTAAAGGTGAGGCTTGCTTAGATAGAATTAAGGATGTGTGAGTTTGGGTTGCACAGTGACCAAAGTAATTGAAAGAGTTCTTTAATGTGTTGAGTCAACTCTTGATTCTCTTGTGTCGTACTTGATCCATAGGTTTTCAAAGCATAAATATTGTTAATGATTCATTTGTATTGAGGGCAATTGTCAGTCCCAATTGATGCAAGTTGAGGTTGCTTTAGGATAGCTGAAAATTTCTTGGATTTTCCCTTAAGGGATGGGTCTCATTTTGTTTGCTTGAGGACAAGCAAAAGCTTAAGTTTGGAGAAGTTGATAACTAGGGATTTTGATACATTTTATACTCCTTCTCGCTTATGATTTGATTAGAAATTCATACAAAATAGTCCGAAAAGGCTCACAAGTTGTGCTTGATTGCAGGTTTGATCAACAAAGTGACAAGATGTCAAAGATCGGCTCAAAAGTAGTGAACCTTGCACAAGTGACAAAGGCAAGGCAAGCTCAGGAAAAATAGGCCCAATGCGGCTGCACTACATATTGTGCGATCCGCACTTGGAGATTCAGAGAGTTGGTTTTCAAGCATTAAGGTAGTGCGGGCGCACTAGGTTTTGTGCGGTCCGCACTGAAGTCAATGCGGCCGCACTACCATTCTGTGCGGTCCGTAGAGCCAAGGTTCGGAGAAGATGCATAAGGGAATTTTGAAGCATGTGCAGTCCGCGGTCAACTTTGTGCGGGCCGTATTAGAAGTCTCCGTAGCCGTGGTCCATTCTGTGCGATCCGCAAAGCCCAATCTCAGAGAAGGAAATTTTGAAGGCCAAAGCCCAGTGAGGACCACGGTCCATTTTGTGCGGTACGCACTAACCCCGCAGGGGTATTTTTATCCAGATGTTTTACCTTAGTATAAATAGATTCTTTTTCCATTTTTAGGGTATCAGATATTACAATATAGCAGTTGCGCTTGTGGGTAGACTTTTCTTAGCCATTTTTGGCATTTTTAATTACTTTTCAACTCTTTGTATTTGACTTAGCAATTAAATAATATGTGTTTATCTTCATCTATTTCTTATTTTTCTTGTTTGAATATGCGTAGCTAGACCCCATGGCTAGGGTTGTGACTCAACCCTAGTGTGGGTAATTGATGGGTCTTGTATTTTAGGGTTAAATTGACTATGGATGTTTGGTATTTGAATCAATTTCATGTTTTAGTTCTGAATTAGTGGTTGCAAACACTAGTTTGTGCTTACTTGACTTGGGCTCTACTTGAGAAAGAGAGCCTAAATCTTCAAAATTGATCCAACAAGGAGTTGGGGTGTACTCAAGAGATTGATAGCCCCAATAAAATGGTTACACCTCGAGAGAGTAATACCCGACTTGAACCCTAGTTGCTTGTGCCAATTTGCATACCCAATTGGTCTTGAGAAAGTCAATTGGGCAAAATCACTTGAACCACCAAGAGTTGTAGAGTGGGTAAAGTAGTGTAATGGTTATATCATACTCCCCAATCATGTCAATTGTGCCTTAGTTTCAAGTACCCGTCAATTAACCACTTTGGCAGATGCCACTACCCTAGTGCCCTTTAAACCGTTTGATACAACTTGCAATAATTAACTCTTAGATTAATCTAGTTCCATTTTCAATTAGTAGTTTGATACAAGTAGCATTATAAAGAAAATTCCAAAATGATAAGTGCAATTCGGAACATATACGCAATCCTAAACTAAATAGATACTCGATTCCAGTTCTAGCTCTTTGTGGATATCAATCCCGACCCAAAATCGGGTAAAAGCAATTGCGACCCTCTCTTGCTACATATTAGTAGTGCCGAGTTGGAAGTGATTAGCGAACGACCAAGGCAGTCGAATTCTAACCCAGCTCGAAGACCTTAAGGTTTTAATGCATCTGTTGCACTCTTTATCTTTGATCGGGTTTTTATCCCAAAAAGGGTTTTACCAACAAGGTTTTTAACGAGGCAGCATCCACATGTTACCCAAGGAAGACTCAACAAGTATTCAAGGCTTCTTTTGCAATCAACCTCAAATACTGGGGGGCACCGCCCCCCCCCCCTCCCCCGGAAGGTCACCTACTCGGAAAATCCAAGATACCTCAAGTAGGACCTCGATAGGAAAATAATGTACCGTGCCAAACGATCGAATGAAATGTGCTCGTGTAGAGCAACTAATCTAATAACACCAAAAGCACGTATAATACTTTTCATTAAAGCATCTTACACTCAAAAAGAAACTTAGAATTTTCGCAAAAATGACTCCTCTGTCAAAAACGTCCCGAGCACTCGGGGACTGGCGTCAACAATTCAACACCCGAACAACTTTCGGGTCGGAACTCCAAACTCATAAGACCTCAATGAGGCAACATCAAAACCGCAAAACATCTCCAAAATCAAAAGTACCCCGATCACTTGGGGAATTGCGTAAAAATCTCAAAAATCACACGGCATCCGTGTCGGATCTCCGAAATCATAATCCCTCAATGAAGCAATACCAAGTTTACGAGTAATGGCTCCCGAGCCAAGATACCCTCGATGACTCGGGGACTATCGCCAAACACCACTCACTAAAAACCCAAGGCCATAAGACCCCAAGCGGGCCGACTCGGTCTCGTAAGACCTATATAAGGTAGCAATAGTATCTGTAAGACCTCAAGCAAGGCATGAACCAAACTTGTACCAAGTGGAAATATCTGTAAGACCTCAAGCGAGGCATGAACCATACTTGTACCAAGTATCTAAATATTGTAAGACCTCAAAGGCATGAAAATTTTGTAAGACCTTACTAAAGGAATAAACCTGATCTCAAAGTTGAGGTTATATATCGAACTTGTAAGACCCCTAAAAGGAATACCCTCGATATACATGCCGAAACTACTTCACTTGGGATAAAAAATGGCTCCGGCCAAGCACAAATGACTACGGTCATAAGGGTACCAGCCCAATTAACGTGACTCGGGGACACCCGACCATTGCTACAAAATCACAAGCCTTCAAATACTTCGAATCTACTTCATAAAGAATCGGTTAAATAGGCTACCCTCGACATAGGCAAAAGATCTTTGACCATGTCTGCACCAAATTACAGGCTTCGAGATACTCAGCCTCCGAGCCAAACCTCCAGAGATGCTTAATCATCACCACATAATGAATCGTAATTGATGTTTTTATCGAGCCGTCGAAGAGTCGGGAAAAAATTATTTCAAAAAAGTTCTTAACGTGGAAAAAATAAAGCATATAAAAGTCACATCGACCCAAGGCGTAAGAGCCATTGTTGCCAGCCCACATAAAAGGTTGCTTCGACCTAAGGCATAAGAACCATTATCTCCAGCCCACGCAAATCAAAAAACTTGAGGGTCGAATGAGCTCGAGTCAAAACCCGATTCGGAGACTAAACCCAAAACAGTTAAGTAAAAATGCCTAAGAGCAAAAGCAAAAGAGCCATTATTGCCAGCCCACATAAAATGTCACTCCCTAGGCGTAAGATCCATTGTCGCCATCACACATAAAAGGTCACTTCGACCCAAGGCGTAAGAGCCATTGTCGCCAGCCCACACATATCAGAAAACTTGAGGGTCGAATGAGCTCGAGTCAAAACCCGATTCTGAGACTGAACCCAAAACAGTTAACTAAAAATTCCTAAGAGCAAAAGTGTAAGAGCCATTATCGTCTGCCCACATAAAAGGTCGCTTTGACTTAAGGCATAAGAGCCATTGTCGCCATCCTACATACAAGGTTACTTCGACCTAAGGCGTAAGAGCGTTTGTCGCCAGCCCATGCAAATCAAAAAACTTGAGGGTCAAATGAGCTCGAGTCGAAACCCGATTCGAAAACTGAACCAAAAAAATTTAACTAAAAATGCCTAAGAGAAAAAAGCTTAAGAGTCATTGTTGCCACTCCACGTAAAAGGTTGCATCGACCAAAGCGCGTAAGAGTGTGTGGGCCAGCTTAATGAGCCTCGGGGATATATCACGAATCTAAGGATTCCTGCCAACTCAAAGACCAGTTCATCTGGTTGAATCAAGGCGAATAGAAACCGAGAAGATGCAAAATCATGAGGTTCCCCCCTTATACATACATGTAACAAAATACAGGCTCCACTCACAGCATACTTTGAAAGTACTAAACATAAAAACAGACAAGGAAATAAATGTTCCTCTTGGGGACTATGCCCGACGGCCTCATCCTCGCCATAGGACAGAAGGAACTTTGCATTATATTCTTATGCGTTGGCTTGCTTCATCTCTTCCGAAAGATCAAAGCCCATAGCATGAATTTCCTTGAGGGTATCCCTTCGAGATTTTCATTTCACGTACTCTTTACTACTGCACGCATGATAAAGAGTTCTCCTCAGCTCAGCTCTAGCATCAGCATCGCTCTTTAAATAGGCTGCCATTTTCTAGTCAACCCTAGTGCTACTCATTATAGCCTCATCCCGAGCATTCAACACCTCGACCTTCGCCTTTAAAAGATCAAACTCGAGCCTTGTGATCATATTCGCTCGTACAAAATCGTTTGCACAAGCGATCCAAATTTGCCCCTTGAGGGTAGAAGCCCTAGCCAAAGCACCCTCCTTGGTCGTAACTTGTACATATACCTGAGCCTGCAGCTCGTTAAACTCACGTTGAGCCCGACCAACTTCACCCCAAAGTCATTCCAGCTCCTCTAGCTTTCTCTCAAACTGAAATATCGAAACATTAATCACCAAAAATGAAAGAAGGAACATACATCAACACGAAATACAGGCTACCTGTCTTTCGAGACGGCTTTCACAGTTCCGACTTTGATTCGCCTCTCACACCGCAGGAATACTAGCTCACTTTCCTTTCTCGCACAAACAAGCCTAAGGTATTTCTCCCTATATGAAGATTTATGCAACCTGGCCTCATAGCAAAGCAGCTCAAACTTAATCCGGTCTTGCAAAGGAAAGTTCAATAAGAAAAGAAGAGTGTGAAACCGAGATAAGCCTATACTGGCTACCAAAGCTGACCATAAAGCCAAGTTGCTGAGCCTCACCAAGGGCCAAGTCAATAGCTGATGGCCTAATATCCCCCCAAGCGCCTTTAGCAGGGAAAGAATAAGGCACTGTATGCCCATCGCTCTTTGAAGTACCCTCGGCGGGAATGGAAAATGATCTTCCGAAAATAGAGGCCTCCAAAGCTGGAAGATCAATCGACTCACCTCTTTGAACCTCTAAAAAGGACTCGCCCCACTGCGAGCCTCCTCACACCTCTAAGACTCTTTCTATTTATTATCAGCCCTCGACACCGAGGTCGGCAGTCTCTCCTCCTCCCCCAAGCGGCATGGCCTCATCTCGAAAATATCTCCAACACCTGCATCAACTAAATTAGTATGCTAAAAATAAAAGTACCATTTTGGGGAAATAAACCACTAAGAGCCTAACATGATGCTTTGCTTCCCATCTCCCCTTGGACATGTCTCACCACTTATGCTTATCTCTCCTTGACGGGCAAATGTCAATGTAGCAGTCATGGTTACGGAAAAATAGGAAAAAGGAGGGTAAAGATTTGGGCAAAGGTTATTAGTTGAAACAACGAGAGAACTAGCACAAAGAACCAAGTTCTATGGAAGTAATAGTTACTCAAAGTAGCAGAAACTCCACTTGAGAAATAAGCGGGTGAATATATAGGGGCAAAGCAGCAACTACTCGCCCACCCAGAAGGCCAATTAATCGTTGCCACGATAACGTCACATTTGTTTTGGGAAATGTACTGGCATGACCACCTCAGGGATCCCTTTATAAGGTCGCATAAGTGCTGCTATCCTGCAAAATTCGAGAGGTACTAAGACCTCAAGGCTTTTCCTGCTATCATAAGCATCGGCCCCAAAGGAGCTATCGACTTTCGTGATAGAAACCGATTTTGGGGGCCCGATTACTCCAAGTATGGGATCCGAAGAGTTAATGTTAAAATTCGAAGACTAACTCTACAAGAACGACGAGATATGAAGAATTGAAAGACTTAAGCAGGAAGATTCTCTTGCATTGCAAAAAATGTATTTGCAAGGGGCGTCTTTAAAAAACTCGTTTACCCGGTAGTACATATAAAAAAAGAGAAAAGCAAAAGCGACGCAGGCCTACTATTCGTTGCCACTGAACCTTTGATCCATCTCCAGGACCTTCATCTAAAGCGAATAAGAGCGCCAATTTTCCCTCCAACTCTCGGGCCTCCTCAATCTTGGCTGAGAGATCGACATATTTGGCTCTAACTCCCTATAAGACTTCCCTCTTCGCCTTCGTGCTAGCATGAGCGATAGCCCAAACCAGTTTTAGCTCAGCCTCCATCGATATAGTTCCTGCTAATTCACAGTTGCCATATATTTTAGACAAGTAGCAACTTTTTCTTCGACCTCGGACTTGGTCTTAGTTAGCGCAGCAATCTCTTTTCGAGCATTTTGGAGAAGACCATAGGTCAATGTCAATTCCGAGGTCGCTACCTCGTTTCGCTCCCTTAGCCCAAGGATTTCCACATTCTTTTGTCTGATCTATGAAGGGAAATATAAGCCAGTCAGTATCAAATTATGGGAACGAAGGGCGGATTTACACATGGTAAAATACCTACTCAGCGAGATTAGCTTTTTCTCGGAGAACTCCATCCAAAGAAGCCCGAAGCTCGCTTGACTCCTTCTCCTTTCGGGTGGAGAAAGCCTCCGACTCTTACAGTCTCGAGGTAAGCCTCCCAAGCTCTTTTCACGGTGTGAAAGCTCCTCTCGTAGCTTGGAGAAGGTATGATCATACATCTCCTTAGACTACGGCAAAACAAAAGAATTTGAAAAACGAGGAATAATGCTTGATACTAAAGAAATATACATAAACAGCTATCACCTACTGTTGGAACCTCTTCTCTGCCTTGACGGTGCCGAGAGCATTGAGATTGATGTCCTCACTAACATCGTCAATATCATTAAGAATGTTGCCAAGCGCACCTCCCCCCTGAGAGTACCTCCCACTTTGGCGATATTCATATCCTGAGCGTCTCTTAGCTTCCGTCAAGAGAATTGAGGCCCAAACTGAAGTCATCCAGGGCATCAATGTCCCCGAGGGGCAACTATTGCCCTCAAAAAGCTTTGGGCCCAGACCCTTCGGGACCATCAGCAATGGTCCCCCTAGCAAAAACTTTACCATATTCGGTCATGGGATCCGGGACCACATTAACACCTACCTCGAAGGTCTTCATTGTACGAGACCGGCCTAAATTGGCTGTTCCCGATTCAGTAGCCTCCGAGTGAGGCACATGCGGGACTCCCACACCCAGCCTCGTTCTCTGTACCAAACGGCACTTGCCCTTTTCATTATATTCATCCCCAATGCCGAGACTTGCTCCAAAAGCTGAAGCTGAGGTCCTGGTGGCGACTCGAGGCTCGCGTGACATAGGTTTCTTTGTCGCAAGAGAATCAACAGCCACCATACCCCTTCTTTTCTTGCCCTTAGCAGGCTCCGAAACCTCCATCTTGCCATCAGGAGGCGGTCTCATCAGTACATCATCGCCAAGGCCTACACAAACACAGTGGCCGAAATTTATTAGCATAAGGGAGACAGGGGAAAAGCATAAGATTGACATATAGATGGCAAGAAAAACTTTACCATGATTCTTGGCCACAAACCGCGTCTTAGCCAGGGCGGGCCAAGACCGAATGAGATATGTGATTGAGGTATCCGCCTGATCTATCTCAGCAGGTCCTGAACGACTTCGGGATACCAAGCGATAGCTGCAAAAACCAAAAGGAGATCATTTTCTCGAAAGAGAGGAAAGAAGATCACAAAACATGTCCGAGGGAAAAAATACTTACGCTGTGTGTTCCACTTCTCTGGGAATGGCATCCCCCCGACCGAAATAACGTTCGAGGTCCTTACTCGGACAAACCTGCTTATCCACCCTCGATCCTTGCCCTCATCGGTGCTCGAGAAAAATGATTTTTTAGACTGGTGGTGAAGCCTAATTAAACCTTGATAAAATCGAGGGCTATACAACTTAATCAAATGGTCGAGGGTAAAGGTCTCTCCCTCGACCCCATCGGAGAAATGGCGGAGCATAAAGACTATCCCCCAGAAAGATGGATAGATTTGACCAAGTGTCACTTGGTATTTGTCATAGAAATCAAGAATAATCGGATCTATCTCTAGGGAAGAAGGTTTAGAAGAGTCTACCGGACCCAAAGTGAACAGGGAAGTATATATATAAAGGAAACCAGCTTTGTGATCTGTTATGCTCTCATTAGGGCGGGGGATCTCAGCCACCATTGCCTCCTCCCATCGGCGGTCTTCCTTTACTTACTTTATACAATGCTAATGTACCGGGACACGTGTTCGCATCATTGCGGTGTAGATGAAGGTTTGTCCACGGTGAAATCCTTCATCATGTCGTGCCCGGTAGGAGTACATTGTTCCATGGTGGGTATCACTTTAGGCTTTCCCTTGGATGTTCAGGATGAAGAGGCAGCCCCATCTTTTTGAGGAACTGTCTTGAAAGTTCTAGCCATGATGGTAGTGAAATTTTTCTGAGAAGGTAGGCAAAGGATAAAGAACGGGGAAAGAAAGGATGCGAGAGAGGATGGGTCTGGTGTTAGAAATTTGAAGATGTTGAGAAAGTAAGAATTATCAAACAATTGATGAATTTATAGAAGCCGTGTGTGTAGCGGAAAGGACGAACCAATAGCGGTTCGTGGGTTTCTCGATAGTCGTGTTTGACGGCGACCCTTGCGTGATTTTTTGAGCATTTAATGTTCTGATGGGCAGACGTCATGACGATGATGGCCTCGGAATAGGAGTTCAAAATTGTTTCCTATGACTATGTTCTAGGAAACATGGGGACTATCTGTATAACGACAGAAATTGACAGTTCGATTTCACGAGCATCATAGCACCGCGAGGGCTCCCGGTGATAGATCTCGAGGATTCTCGACAATTCGACTTCGAGCTAGTACAAATAATGACCGACCCCGAGGCAGTGGGAGATACCGGTCATTGTGGACCAAGGTGGAGTTCCCAAGGCAAGTGCGTATGGCGGGTCAAGTCTAGTGGGCTAGCCCCAAAAGGCGAATCAAGGCATTAAATGAATTGTACCGTTTTCATATCTTTGTAATGAATGTTTTTTGTACTATGTTAGGATTTTCCTCATATATAAAGGGGATCCTCATATATAGGATTTTCTTATGAACCAAATAAATAGAGAAAAAAGTGAAGGAAATATTAAAGGAATATATAATAGAGGAGCTCACGGATTAAAGTTAGAGTAGTAGTCTTTCGAGTGGACAGTAGGGGTGTACATGGACCGGGTTGGTTCGGTTTTGATATTCGGTTTTTATCAAAACCAAACCAAACCAATTATATTGGTTTGGATTGGTTCGATTTTTTTTTAAAAAATACACTAGGCAGAACCTAGGGCTAGTTTTTATTTATGTATAAATAAGAAAAATATAAAGTGTTCTGATGTTCTATGAAATGTACTGAGTAAACTTTGTAAATTACATCTGTCCTATTACCAAAATTAAGTATAATACTCAAATTTGATATCAAAAATGTACTACTAAAAATTGTATAAAAACTAGCCCATATAAAATAGGATGCATGTATCTCATAATAAGCCCAATCCATGTATGTGAATTTGAATATCACTTCTGCTGGCCCAAGAAAAGCCCAAATCAGCTCTATATGTGAATTGCATAGATAGCCACAGTTCGCCCAAATAAATCCCAGGTCCTCAAATTGCAAATGTAGCCCATTTGATTGTATCTTTGCCACTGTACACATGTAACATTGTCTTGACATATTTATTGTTGTCATTACATTCCATATATCCATTTGATTACTCCTATACCTCACATAGGTGTTAACGTCTTCCCAGCTATCTACTTCAGAGCTCCGCCATTGCTTTCTTCTTCTACTCCTTGCTTGGATCAACAAATTGTGACCAAATCTTCTCTGTTGTTCAATTAATTTCCTGTAATTACTGTGGGCTGCTATGTGTGATTGTTGTAATGCCTTTGTGCCTGAATATACCTCTTCTTCATCTTGAGTGCTGCATGTAGAATGAAGATGGAAATTGAAGATCCAGTCTTTGTTTAAGCTACTAAAGATCAGTCGAATAGCCTGCCTTGTCTCATTTGTGTTGTATCTTGAGACTCCAGTCAAGATAACAGCATTACTGTCCAGATTTCTTTGCAACAAACAGAGATTCCTGCTTTTTGTTATAGAACCAAAGATCTTCATCTCCTCCTGTTGTTTTATCTTGCTTTTTGTATTTGATGTCTGCTTTTTGTGAGGATATTGGATCCTCAAATATGCATGACTCCCTGTATGTGCTGTATGATATCCCTCCTTATGAATTGTTATATTTTTCCACAGGTGCATCATCCAGCTGATATCCTTCTTGAAGAAGGAGATTTCTACTGTCTGCAAGATTTTTATCCGAGGTCGAGGATCAATACAGCTTTCACAATGGTTGGACTTATCCTGCTTTCCTTTAGATACTGTCATGCTTGTGCCTTCCCTTGCATTCCTCTCCTTGGATTAAGTACAACGTACTGATACCACCAAGTAAGATTTGTTCATGGGATAGGGCATGATCACAGTAGCATTCTCTGCAAAAAAGAAAACTAGGTTAGTAATAAAAAGTATCACTATACTCTCATCCTTTTGGATTTGAATATAATGATAGACTGAATTTCTAGCAACTCTCCTGCTCTTGCTACTCCTTTGTACCTCTACTCCTAACTTCTTGCAACCATTACTCGTCGGTATAGACATTTGCATTTTATCACTATTGACAATCTTCTTCCCTTGTACATCCATATCCCCAAATCCATTGCATTCCATTGGACCAAAGTCTGGAGTGATTTTGATACTTACCCCTGCCTTTCCTCTGCTATCAAAAGATCCTGCTCCTATCATATACTCCTTAATATCTGGTCTATTTCTCCAACTCCTTGTATCCTTCTTATTCCAAGTTACCAGATCATTTATTGCTCTTAGTTCCTGGTTCTCCTTCTGTTGTATGTTTTGATTTATTGCAGCTTTCCTCTTATTAAATTCACCACTGACATATATTGTACCACATTGATATTGATTCCTGCCATATATTTCCTTATAGCTCCTGTTATGCAAGCTTACCCCCATATTTTCCTGAACTCCTGCAACCAGTATCACCTTCTTTAAAGCTGTTGTATCACCTATTTCCCTTTGCTCAATTCAAATTCTGGGCAAATAAAACTCCAATCTTGCTACTTGAATTTGGCAGGCAGCCCTGCTTTTGCACAACAAAATGCCCATCTTAGAAATTATAGCTATGTTTGTTTTTGATTTCCATTCACTGGGTTGAGTGTTAGGCACTAATACCACCAGTTGAATCTCCATCAAAGAACAAGCCATAGCTGCTGACACCAAACCTGCAAAAAAGAAAATATTGTTAGAAAAAACCATGATCACCATGTACTCCTCCCTATGGATTTGTACATGGTCATTGTAACTCCTACAGACCACTTTTGTTGTTCTCCATGTCACCATGATCTTTAGTTCTTGGTTACCTTCACCCTCAAATATGGACATTGCATTTTATCCCCCATTTACTAGCCTTCTACCTTGTGTGTCCAAGTGATGAAAGGAGAAACATTCAATTGACCCTTGATCCAAAGCATAATTGGCTAAGTGATCTGCTAGTTTGCTCCCCTCTCTGAATATGTGTGATAGTCTGCCATTCAGTACATTCAACATCTGCCTTATCTCTTTCACCTCTTCTTCAATAATCCAAGTAGGCTTCCATTCCGTTTCAATCACCCTTTTCAGAAGCATTGAATCTGTTTGTACCCAAATATTATCAATACCAGTAGCCATAGTGTATTTCAATGCCTCCAACATAGCCTTAGCTTCTGCCTGTGTATTAGTCACCTCCTGAATCTCTTTACCACATGCATATACTAAATCACCATGTTCATTTCTCAAGCAAAACCCTATGGAACTTCTTCCTGTATTGACCCTAGATTCCCCATCAGTGTTTATTTTTATCCAAACTTGCATTGGAAATTCCCACAACACCTTATTAATATTCAGCTTAGGGGTGTAGTTTTCCATCATCCTTAGCATGTCAGGGTACCTATAAGGTACTTTAGCTATCCCAGGTTTCCTTACCTTGATAAGTGACCGAATAGTTGTACATACTTGATACACCACTCTATTAGTAGACACTGGATCTCCATGCTTGTTACTGTTTCTCCTTTTCCAAAGTTCCCAAACAATGATACTAGGTAATGCTAAAAAAATAGACTTGAGTCTAGGGATCACCTGCACAGTCCAGCATTTTACTATTTCTTGATGGAAACTTAATCCTTCCAAGGACATACCAGTATGAGAAAAGAAGCAGGACCATACTCTTTCAGCTGTATTGTCACGCACCAAAATTCGAGGAGCGCGACCGGTGCTCAACCGAGTAAACCCGACTGAGCAAGCCTAACAGGTTTCATACATACTACCCAACTCAACTCATAATTAATAAGAGATGGGCTCTATTAATCATACTTAGTAAGTATTTTATTAACAATTACATTTCATTTCCATTAGCAGCTTAAATCATAAATGTCAAAATCTTACGAGTTTTGTAAATCGTTGCCAAACATCAATATTTCAATCTTAATTCCAATACCCGGCACTACCCACAACCTATCTACGGAGCCTCTAAATACAACTGAAGAATAATACAGAAATGCTGGCAACAAGGCTCCGGCTATACCTTACACAAATACCAAAATAGACTCCAGAATAAAAGGCGCATGAGCCACGCAGGGCCCCGAGAGGAAAGGGGCTCACCAATGCAGCTGACGAAAAGTGGAGGAGGTGCTGCTGCCGGTGGACTGGAGTGCCTGCTATAGATCCACCTACAATCATAACACGAATGTAGCGCCCCCGGCAAAAGGGACGTCAGTACATTTGAATTGTACTGGTATGTATATTTAAACACCATTTTACTAGAAAGAACTTTCAAACAGATACAAGCAAATAATATGGGCAAATCAAAGAAGCAATTCATATAATCTTTCATACAATTTCCACAACATTGATTAGGGCATTTCTGTCACGTGTTCACCACTGTTCTCATTACCACCGCCATCTCGAGCGGAGTCCAGTCACGACCCGACCGGCTAGGTCACCTCATTGGAGGCATTACT
>MU729129.1:0-17126 GCA_026770625.1 Nicotiana glauca
CTAACAATTAAAAATGCAAAAGTGGACTATTTTTGTTATTTTCTTCCTATTTTGTTCTAAAACAAATTAACCATTAATTAATCCAAAAATATAAAATTAGATCCTAAATACAAATGTATTTTTGTATTTTTCATATGAATTAAAAATACACAAATAAAGTGCAAACAATTAACAGAAAAACACAAAATTCACAAAATTGTAAAATAATGAAAGAAAAATTATTTAGTTTGGAATTTTGGGAGTAATTCTCTTTGGGCAAAAATCACGTGCTCACAGCTGCCCCTCTTTGTTCGGAAATATGAAAGTTTTCTTGCAAAGATAAGTGAGCAAATACGAACGATTTTTGCCCGTTTGAATATTCCGTGTGAAGCATTTTTGAAAACCGTCTGACCGAACCTTGCTTCAAAGGTTGCCTATATATCCTTGGCTATAAAGGAATCAGGTCAATGTAGTTCTGGAGTGTAGGTAGCTGGGACTACCAGGAGCTATGATTTCACTGCTGTTGCTGCTGCTACTGCTTGCTGACCTCCTTATTACACCAAAAGGAAAATCAAAGCTAAGCTAGCTATGCATATCAGCTATGAGTTACAAGATTCCTATCTATAATTCTCTTGAAACTTGATCTTGAACCTTAGCTGATTTTGCTGTGGACTTCGATCTGAATCTTGATGCTCGCAAGTTGTAGGTGTTTACTTCTTCATGCAGCATTGGGTCAAAAATAGGATCAGCGGAGCTTGTGACTTCAATCAGATTTTGAGCAATCCGCACCCTTGCTTTCTTCACATTTGAATTCATTTATTTTTGTTCTTTTCTTCTTTTTTTGATTCTGTATTGAGATTTAGTCCATTCGTCATCTCACACCTTGTGTCTTGAGGTCGACCTGCTTAAGATACCAAAACAAACAAACAAATGAAATTTTCTGCCCCAGTTTTCACTAGGAAAATTTCGTGAGTTAGTTATGACACATATCTAAGCGATCTAATCAGGATTGTGTAGGGAGATCCTCGGGTTTTTTTTTTGGAATTTGGGAAGAAAAGCTCCTCGGTTTTTTGGCCGGGATTTGGAAAGAAAAAGCTCCTCGATTTTTGGCCGGGAGATCCTCGATTTTTTGGCCGGAATTTGGAAGGAAAAAAAATCTCCACGTTTTTTTGGCCGGGAGATCCTCGGTTTTTTGGCCGGAATTTGGAAAGAAAAAAGCTCCACAGTTTTTTGGCCGGGAGATCCTCGGTTTTTTGGCCGGGATTTGGTAAGAAAAAGCTCCACGGTTTTTTGGTCGGGAAATCCTCGATTTCTTGTCCGGGATTTTGGAAAGAAAAAGCTCCATGGTTTTTTGGCCGGGAGATTTTCGATTTTTTGGCCGGGATTTGGAGAGAAAAAGTTCCACGATTTTTTGGCCGGGAGATCCTCGATTTTTTGGCCGGGAGATCCTCGGTTTTTTGGCCAGGATTTGGAAAGAAAAAGCTCCACGGTTTTTGGCCGGGAGATCCTCTATTTTTTGGCCGGAAGATCCTCGGTTTTTTGGCTGGGATTTGGAAAGAAAAAGCTCCACGGTTTTTGGCCGGGAGATCCTCGGTTTTTTGGCCGGGATTTGGAAAGAAAAAGCTCTACGATTTTTTGGCCGGGAGATCCTCAATTTTTGGGCCAGGATTTGGAAAGAAAAAAGCTCCTCGATTTTTTGGCCAGGAGATCCTCGGTTTTTTGGCCGCGATTTGGAAAGAAAAAAGCTCATCGGTTTTTTGGCCAGGAGATCCTCGGTTTTTTGGCCGGGATTTGGAAAGAAAAAGCTCCTTGGTTTTTTGGCCGGGAGATCCTCGATTTTTGGCCGGTATTTGGAAGGAAAAAGCTCCTCGGTTTTTTGGCCGGGAGATCCTGGGATTTTGGCCGGTATTTGGAAAGAAAAGAAAAGCTCCTCGGTTTTTTGGCCGGGAGATCCTCGGTTTTTGGCTGGGATTTGGAAGGAAAAAGCTCCTCGATTTTTTGGTCGGGATTTGGAAAGAAAAAGCTCCTCGGTTTTTTGCCGGGAGATCCTCGATTTTTTGGTCGGGATTTGAAAAGAAAAAAAAAGCTCCTCGGTTTTTTGGCCGGGAGATCCTCGGTTTTTTGGTCAGGATTTGGAAGGAAAAATCTCCTCGGTTTTTTGGCCAGGAGATCCTCGATTTTTTGGCCGGTATTTGGAAAGAAAAAGTTCCTCGGTTTTTTGGCCGGGAGATCCTCGATTTTTTGGTCGGGATTTGGAAAGAAAAAGCTCCTCGATTTTTTGGCCGGGAGATCCTCGATTTTTGGCCGGGATTTGGAAGGAAAAAGCTCCTCGATTTTTTGGCCGGGAGATCCTGGGTTTTTGGCCGGGATTTGGAAAGAAAAGAAAAGCTCCTCGATTTTTTGGCTGGGAGATCCTCGGTTTTTGGCCGGGATTTGGAAGGAAAAATATCCTCGGTTTTTTGGCCGGGATTTGGAAAGAAAAAGCTCCTTGGTTTTTTGTCGAGAGATCCTCGGTTTTTTGGCCGGGATTTGGAAAGAAAAAGTTCCTCAGTTTTTTGGCCGGGAGATCCTTGGTTTTTGGGCCGGGATTTTGGAAAGAAAAAGCTCCTCGGTTTTTTGGCCGGGAGATCCTCAATTTTTTGGCCGGGATTTAGAAAGAAAAAGCTCCTCGGTTTTTTGACCGGGAGATCCTCGGTTTTTTGGCCAGGATTTGGAAAGAAAAAGCTCTTATACTACTATGATTTATTTTTCTTTTGGGATTTTCATTTTCATTTTCTTTTCTTCTTTTTCCTTCTTTTCTTATTCTTTTTATTTTTCCTTTTTAGTTAACAAAATGCATGAAAGAATTTCGGGAAACTTCCCTTTCTGTTTGTTTTCCTGCTGCAAAGCTGTTTTAGCGCTTGCGCATTTCATTTCTTTTAGGCTGCACCTGCTTCTTGTACGGTTACTCTGAATATGACCTATTTTCAACAAAGAATAATTTGTTAGTTTGAAACGGTGGTTGGTTTTGTGGCCTTGATCATCCAAATTGCTTGATCCCGGCCCCCTTTCCGTTGAGAACTTTGCTGCTTGTTGGCCTTGAGGGTGAATCTCTTTTCAAACTGACCGGGTTCAACTCTCAGGATTTCATTATGACTTGCCCGTGTGGGCTCTAGCCTTTTCACTTTATTCTGCCCTTAGGACATTTGCCTTTGACTTCCTTTCTTTCAGATGTCTTTATTTTGACAACATCATCCACTATGGTCATTCGGGATTGGCCTGACGCACTCGCTGAGGCTGGGCATTTCCTTCAACTCTGACCAGGCGGAGCCCGATAGAACCAATCCAGCCACTTTTCTTTGTAGTAATTCTGGAATCAGTGTTAAACCGAAAGGGATTCAAGGAAGAAATATACAAAAGGCAAGCGAATGAGTTTAAAGAGAAGCGTCCCTTTCGGGGAAAAAGAAGGACTTATCTAGGGTGTGCATGCTGGCTTCAAATGAACATGACATGCTCCTTGGAGTGGACACCCGACCCACACAACTTTCTAGCTTCTCGTGGACCCATTGATCCGCATTTCAAAACTGGGGAACCTTGCCAGGACTCCTTTAGTGATGAGATGTCTTCTTTTCGGCCGACAGCGCCCTTTGCGGGTTTTTGCCAATCGACCTCTCTCTCATTTCTCTTCTCACTGTCGCCCGATAGTGCTCTTTGGGAGTTTTCACTAAGCAGACTCTCTCATTTTCAGTTTCTCTACTCACCATCGCCTTATGGTGCCCGAAGGTTTTCACCGATAAGACTCTCTCATTTTATTTTTCTCAATTTGCATTGTGTCAGATTCCAACAAAGATGTTTTTCATTTTCCTGCCTTTGTCAATTGATCGGAAGGACTTGAACAAGGTCTTTAGGTAAAAAAGATTTTGGGCAGAACTACAACTTTGGAATCATTTTGGCGGATTCATAACCGAACCATCATATCATCTACCCCAGTTTCAATTTTTTGGGGAAATTGGGATTTTTGTTTTGGTGTTACTGAACCTCAGGGAGAGGCTGCCTACGTATCCTTTCAGAATTAAGTCAGACGTAGTTCAGGCAAATAATTTTTGTTTTTTTTTGTTTTTTTTGTTTTGTTTTTCTTTTCTCTTTCTCTTTCCTTTCCTTTTTCTTTTTTTTTTCTCTTTTTTCTTTTTCTTTTTCTTTTTTTCTTCTTTTCTTTTCTTTTTCTCTTTTTTTTTCGATAGTACTTCCGGGTTCCAAAGAGGGTGAACAAAAAAGCATAACCGGCTTAAAGAGTTTACGAAGGATTGATAGTGTTTGGGGTAGCGGGAAGGAAAACCTTCGTCATCTCAATTACACAAAAGCCATCGCCCAGGAGGTCTAGACATAATACATTTTTACTGCATCTGCATTGACTGCTGTTTTAGGATCATTTCCTTCAATGCCTCCCAGATACAGTGCTCCTCTCAGAAATATTTTCCAGATGGTGTATGGACCCTTCCAATTAGGAGCGAATTTTCCTTTTGCTTCCTGGTGGTGAGGGGGAATGCGTCTTAACACGAGTTGTCCCATTTCAAAGTTCCTGCGACACACATTCTTGTTGTAAGCGCGGGCCATTCTTTGTTGGTACAACTGCCCAGGTATGCCCTGAGTACATTCTTTTGTTATAATGTATGGACCTTTCCAACTTGCGAACCAATTTTCTTTCAATTGTTCCAATTCTTTGTTTTATTTCCTCAAGGTTACCTTCTTTGCATTTCGACTCTTGATTCATGATTTCGAAATCTGATAACGTTTTAGGATCTAGGCGTGAAGTTCTCAAGCATGTCATGTTATTTAAATGCATTATTAGAGCTAAAGAGAAGAAATGAAGGAGAAAAAATAGCAAAATCAGAAAGAATAAAGAAAAATGAATGATGAAATATTGATTTCATTTCTTGGAATTTTGAATATAACAGGGTTTACATTCATGAATTCAAAAGACAAGAAACTAAAAGAAACATTCGAGATACACCCTGAAATAACTCGAGATGCAGAAAGGTGACAGGGCTAGCCTACCGGGACTCCCGCCTGATCGGAAATGGCACAGCCTTCCAATTTTGGAGTTTAGCATCTGGTCCCATGTAGAGCACCTCAGCGGTGCTAGTCCCTTCCCCTGGCTGGACCATATGGGTTTCGTAGAGCATTTTCCTCATTGCCCCAAGTATTTCTTGCATTTCATCAGCCGTGAACACCCCATCATCCTCTTCTGTGCCGTACTTAAGCTTGACAAAGGTCTCATACAGATGTGGCAATGGTTGCGGCAGAACCCATCCATCTTTCTTTCTTTCGTCAGCCTGTTTCTCATCATCTGGGGTAGGGTGGAAGCCTATCCCGAAATACTTTTTTTCTGCAGGTAGCGTTACAGGTTCGACTATTCCTTGCAAAGCTTTTCCCAACCCTTTTCCTGGTTTGAAACCATGTCTAATCATTTCCTTGGCTACCATGATCGAAGCATTGGATAAGAAAGGCTGGGGGCATGGATGTCCTTCCTCATACTGATGAGCTACCACAATTTCAAAGGCTTGATAGACAATATGCTCACTTCCCTCCCTCGCCTCCAGGCATGGGATAGATGGGTCAAGATATATGGACTGCTCACCTTCCTCGTGGACCACGATCTCCTGATCTTCATGCTCAAATTTCACCATCTGGTGAAGGGTTGAGGGTACAACTCCTGCAACATGGATCCAAGGCCTTCATAGAAGAAAATTGTAAGATGTATCCATGTATAACACTTGGAAGGTCACCTCGAAATCCATCGAGCCTATGGTCAGTATCAAATCAATTTCGCCGATGGTATCTCTTTTAACACCATCGAAGGCTCTCACACAAACATTATTTGGACGAATCCTTCCTGTCCCTATTTCCATTCCTTGCAAAGTGGAGAGTGGGCAAATGTCAACCCCTGAGCCTCCGTCCACCATGACCCGCTTAACGTAGTAACCTTCACATTTGACCGTCAGGTGCAAGGCTTTATTGTGGGCAGCTCCTTCTGGAGGCAAATCAATTTTATTGAAGGAGAGTTGGTTTACAGCGAAGAATCTTTCTGCCATCCTTTCAAGTTGTTCAACTGAAGTCTCGGCTGCCACATATACTTCGTTCAGAGTTTTCATAAGGATCTCTGATGTTCAGCAGATTTGGTCACTAGTGATAGCAGT
This sequence comes from Nicotiana glauca, assembly GCA_026770625.1. Lineage (NCBI taxonomy): Eukaryota > Viridiplantae > Streptophyta > Magnoliopsida > Solanales > Solanaceae > Nicotiana > Nicotiana glauca. Next base: position 6,156 of record MU729129.1, read on the forward strand.
GACACTTGCTCAGGACACTTCCTTAATTGGTCTACTGTTTCATAGTCTGGCATTTCCATTTTCTGAAAGAATGTCTCTGCTTCTTCAGCGCTCACCAGCTTCTTAGATGGAAAACGCTTTCGTGTGGCGCTGTTTACCTCTTGTATATTTGAATATTTTTCTACAGGGACTGTTCCTGGCAGTTCTCCCAAAATTTCCTTGCCTTTGTATGTGACCACTGTTTGTTGGTAGTTCCACAGCACTGCAGAGGGGTCGGTCATGGGCTTATGTGGTGCGCGTCTAATAACCACTGGCTGACTCAGCCGAGGCAGTTTAATTGTCCCCCACACCACGTAGGCCCCTTTCGGCACATACATCTGTGTCCCCTTCTTCACTTCATACTTCCTCGGAGTGCTCACAACTAAAGGTTTCTCCTGGTGACCTTGCGGAACATAAAGAATCCCGTGTTTAGGAGGCACCGGCTCTGCTTTTGTCTCAGTTTTCTCCTCATGCTCAATGTTGACAGCTTTATTATTCTTCTCCCCTTTTTCCTGCTTCGGGTCTACCTTGGGTTTCCTTTCGTCATTGGCAATATCAATTATGTCTTTCAGAGCTGGATCAAATTCCCTATCTTCACAAATTATCCCGATTAATGGCCCGTTGTTGTGAGCGGGCAGCAGATTATTGGTCACATTTGGGACATCCTCATCCCTCAACATAATTTCCCTTGCTCTATTAAGTTCTCCACCGTTTGTTTCAGAGCCCAACAGTCATTTGTATGATGGCCTTCTGCCCCTGAATGGTATGCACATCTGACACCAGCTCTGTAGGCAGGCGATGCCAGGTTTTGTCTGTTCTGAGGGACCGGCTGCAGTAGACCTATTTGGACAAGTTTCGGGAATAGACTAGAGTAAGATTCACCAATTAGGGTAAAGTTTAGTTTCATGGGTGGTTCTTAAGGACGGAAGTTATTTTGTGGTGGTTGGGGATTATATTGGTTTTGGTAAGGAGGCTGGTTTCTTTGGAATGGAGGTGGGTTTCGATTAGCCTGTGGTTGCGGCCGGCCAAAGGGTTGAGCATTCATGACTGAATATAGTTGTGGAGCATAAGCCATGTCAGGATGAGGGTAGTAGTGTGGAGAGGTTCTCTCAAAAAACATGGGTCTAGGAGCCTGGTGTCTTTTCACCCCTGAGGCTGCCATAATCGTTTCTTCTTTCTTATTACCTTTGGCCATTCCTCCAGACCCGCCTTGGATAGCTTGGGAGGTTGCTCTTATGGCCGACTGGCTCAAGATTCTGCCCATTTTTAGCCCATTTTCTTCCATTTCTCCAATTTTTATTACCTCTGCGAAGGGCTTACCCATGGCGGACATCATATTTTGAAAATAATCTGCTTCCTGGGCCTGCAGGAAGACAGTAACCATCTCTACCTCATCCATTGGAGGCTTCACCCTTGACGCTTGTTCCCGCCACTTAATTGCATATTCGCGAAAACTTTTTGAGGGCTTTTTCTTTAAATTCGCCAAAGAGTTCCTGTCTGGCGTTATGTCTATGTTGTACTGAAATTGTCGAACAAAGTCTCGGGCCAGATTATCCCATATATGCCAACGCGAGACATCCTGATCCATATACCACTCTGAAGCGATACCAATTAAGCTTTCCCCGAAATATGCCATCAACAATTCTTCTTTGCCACCGGCCCCTCGTAACTGATTGCAATACTTCTTCAAATGAGCAGTGGGGTCGCCATGCCCATCATACTTTTCAAATTTTGATATTTTGAACCCTGACGTCAAATGTACATGCGGGAACATACATAAGTCTGTATAGGCGACGCTCTTCTGCCCGCTCAAGCCTTGCATATTTTTCAAGCTTTGTTCGAGGCTTCTCATTCTCTTTGCCATCTCGTCTTGCTCTGGGGATTTGGGGGTTTTATCCTGCCCCGGTGTAAGCTCGTATGGTGGCTGCTGAGAGTAAGTATATTGAGGATAATGAGGAGGGTCAGCCTGGAAGATGGGATTTTGGAATGTGAAGACTGAGGGGTCGAAAGCATGCTTCGGTAGTGATGGTTGGGTTGTCGCAGAGGATGTTGGGAGCAATTCCAAACGGGAACACTTGGGGGTGAGCCTCAAAGGGTGTTCCGAAGAAGTTAGCAGTCATAGTAGGTTGCCCCAGAGGAATATTTGGGCTGCTGATGGGGATAGTGGTAACCCCTCCAGATCTAGGGAATAACTCCGGGAATCCGGGGATAGTGCTTGGGGGTTCCTTTCCGTTATTCCAAGCATCCCACATTTCCATCAATCGCAGGCGCAATATCCGATTTTCTTCAGCTGTAAAGGATTCAGAGGCCGGGACCCCAGAGATTGGGCTATTTTCGGGTATGGGGATTGCAGGCAGAGTCACTTCAGACGACATCTCTGTATTTCCTTTTGATCTGGTGAAATATCAATGTGAGGTCAGCTTACCACAAACCAACCACTGTTTCTAAAAAGCTCAGCTGGAAATGACAGCAACAACGGTTAGTGTGAAATAAATAACAGATAGGTAACTGCACATTGGAGTGTGATGCACCTATACAATTAAATGAATATCTACATGTTTGCCATGGTTGCATGCGTCATCCCGGCTCTTCTCTTGTTCCTTTTCTCTTTTCTTTCTCTTTTTGTTTTGTTTTCTATCATTTTCTTTTCCCTCTTTTTCATTTTCTGCTTTTTCTTTTCTATGGCCATGGTTTTTTCTCTCAATGCCCTTTTTCCTTCCTTTGTGTTTCTTTTCTCTCTGGTTTTTCCCTTCATTTATTTCCCTCGTATTTCTCTTTTTCTCTTTTGCTTAGGATTACAGTCGAATCTTATGTAGATTGCCTACGTATCATGACCCCGCATGAATTAGACCAAGCATAGTTCTTGCAATAAGCTAATTCTTCTTTTTCTTTTTTTTCTTTTCTTTTCTTTTTTTAATTTTTTAAAGAAAGACTTCTAAAAATTCCTTTTCTTTTTATTGGAACTTTGAGAATTTTAGAAGTAAAAAGAAATATTTTTATTTGAATTTTTATTTATTTTCTCTTTTTCTAACACGAAAGAAAAATATATATATATTTTTTGATTTTGAAAGTTGCTTCTTAATTTTCGAAATAGGGACTTTTACGAAAATATTTTGGATTTTTGAGCAAAAATATTTTTCGGACACAAATTTTCAAAAGTTGTTATTTTTTTTTATTTATGAAATAAAGTTATCTAAGGAGTATTTTAATGATTTATTTTGACCTAAAAGGAAAAAGTGGCTATTTTTTACAAAATTTTCCTTTAAGAAGAACAAGGACTTGGTTTTGCAGATACGGCCTTTCAGCACTTCTGGGAGGAAGATTTTAAGGATGTGCTCGTGAACCATTTAAAAATGACTCAGGGTGGCTATTCTTGCAAAAACAGCCTTCCGGCGCCCTTTTGGGGACATTCGGCGTATTTTAAAACAAGAATGGCGTCACCCGACTTATTAAAATTTTGACTTCTTTTTTTTTTTTGGGCTATTTTTTGAAAAAGGGAGGTTGGACTCGATGAGGGTTGCCTACGTATGTCACATCCGGTGAGAATCAAACCAGCGTAGTTTGGCCAAATTTGTAAACTAACTCTTTTTTTTTGTATAAAATTTAGACCATTGAGCTTTAAGGCAAAAGAAAAATATTTTTGAATTTATTTTGATAATTTATTTTTGAATTTTCTAAAAATGTTTTAAAAGAAGAAAGGGAATTTTTTTTGACCTTGGGAATCTCAAAAGTAAAAAGAAAATATATTTTTTTGTTTGAATTTTCTTTTGTCTTCTCTTTTTCTAAGGAAGAAAGAAAATATTTTTGGATTTAGGATGTAACCTCTTAATTTTCAAAAGAGAGACTTTTAAAGGAACATATGAGTTTAGAAACTACTTTTACCCTTTTTTTTTTTTTTTTGAATTTTCTAAGGAAAGATTTTTAAAGAAGGAACTAAAGGAAAATATTTTTGGATTTTTTGAAAATTGGGGTCGGAATCGATGAGGTTTGCCTACGTATCTCACATCCGGTGAGAATCAGACCAGCGTAGTTCGGTCAGATTTGCCAAAAGAAAAACTATTTTTTGAACACCAATTTTCTTTTTCTTTTTCAAATATTTTTCTCTTTTCCTTTTTTTATTTTTTTTAAAAGCCGGCAGCATTTCGATACTATTTGGGCATTGGGTTTTTTCAAAACAAATGGTCACCCTCACTTAGTCCTAACACTGCTTATTTTTCTCAATTTTCACTCATTTAGACAAGCCTGTCAACATGCAAAGCCGAGCAAATAAATTCGCAAGTAGCACGTAAGACGTATCAAGATGGTCAATTCATTTCGGGTCACCTGTCCTAGACGGACCTAACCCCTGTGTTGAGTCCCCTAAGTCAAATGCACATAATGCAAACAAGCATCCTACTAGGGATCCGGCATGAGTTTTTGTTCTTCTAGGTTTAACCCTAGGTTTATTAGTCTAGACCTGGCTTACCTGAGCGGACAACTCGAGCCGAGGGGGAGGTAGCGTACCGGGGATACAGAAGCTCCGCCGGCTTAGCAACTTATCCAACCTCATTCTAAATTGGGAACGACTCTAAACATAAGAGAAGCTACACGAAGTGCACCCTTCTCCATGATGTAGAAGACTCAGAGAGAGGAAGGGATTCGCGACAATTTATATATACAATTTCAACAAATATCAAAACGGTAAAACATTTAGCACATATAGCATGGAACATATAAAAAAATCAGATAAAGCCAAATATAACAATTGTACTAAGCTCGAATTCTTGAACCCTGAACTGGAATTCTGGGTTCGGATCCCCAGCAGAGTCGCAAGAGTTGTCACACCTCCTTTTTTACACACCTACCCCGAAGGATAAATGTATAAGGGAGTTTTTCTATTTAAAGTGACATTATTCGAATTGGGATTATTAATTTATTTTTTAGAGTCGCCAATTGGGATAAGATTGGCTTTTGGTGTTCCAAGTCACTGGTTTAACTTAAATCCCAAATCGAGAAAAATTGTCGACTTTCCAATTGGAGTCTGCGAACAAGAAATTCTGAATAAGGAGAATTCTGTTGACCCGAGGGAAGGTTTTAGGCACCTCCGGATCCCGTGGTTTTAGCACGGTCGCTTAAATTATTATAAATGGCTAAAATCTGATTTTTTATACATGTTCCAACATATATTGCAATTTTAGAATGATCTACCGCTTTTAGTCAATTATTAAGAAAGTGAACGTCGTTTAAAAACGTGTTTTTAGATCACGTCACATGAAATGCACCCGGATCCTCGATACATTCTTATTCAACATTTTTGGATTTGAATTTGGGTCACATGAAATGCACACCCGAGTTTAGGAAGGTAAAATTATTAGCAACGCGCCTAAAGTGACTAACGTCTTTTAACTTTGCGAAGGGCCGTGAAATTCGCTAAATGGCACGCTCCAAGTTTTAAGTATTTTTATATAACCATTTGTCGAGGGCCCCACAATTTATTTATTTTGTTTAGCGAGGCTCACCTCGTTTTATTATTAAAAGGCAATCCTAAAGTGGTCTATAATTTTCTATTTGTTATTTGTCTCTAAAAATGAAGAAAAGGGGCCTAATTAGTTATCAATATTTTATTTACATAACAGCCTTAATTAAAATCTTTATCGTTTTGAGCCTTAAGCTAGGCCTAGCATAAAAGCAGCGTGGAAAATTGGACTGGGCCCGCTGGTTTGGCCCAACAGATCAAGGTGGCTCTTAGAGCCATTGAAATTTGTTTCCAGCATCGAATCTCAATAGCGAGGGGCTTATAGATCCGTTGAAGTTGTAACTGCTAAATCAACTCAGATTTTTAAAGCCTAATTAAGTTTATAATTATGGGCAAACATATGAGGAAGTTGACATTGCCATTAACATAATCGAATTCTACTAGGAAAATTACACACAAAAACCAAGCTAATAGCATGCTTCATTCAAATGTAAATCCAGAATTCATGCTAACACTAGATCTTAAATATGTATTCATGAGAAAAGCCACTGGCTCTATTTCAACGCCAAAAAAAAACTATGCTTATTCGAATTACAACCTGATTTTATCTTCTTAAAACTTGTGATGCTCAGCTGAAAAAAAAAATTATTAAAACATGCAAAACAGCTTAGCTTTCTATCAATAAACTCACAAGTTTAAACTCATGCTCACAGTTATTCGAAGGCCAACTTATTAATTACCAGTGGAGATCTATATGCTGTGCTAATATTGGCAACTAAACTCATGAATATATTCAAAAGCAAATGAACTAAGCTATAAACTACTACGCAGAAGCAAACAAGGGAAAGCAGGGGCAGCCAACATATGCAGTTCAAGGAATACGTCTATTTCATTTCCAACTTCAAAGCTACAGAAGATCAGATTTGAATGTGTACCTGAGGATTGAAATAAAAATGGAAGGAAATAGAGGTCAGCTAGGCAATAACAGAACACCATTAAATTCAGCACAACACAACAACAATTTTGCACTGATTTTAACCCCAGAAATGACGTCTCAACCGACCAACAGTTAATTTCCAGTGAACAACACAAGTGAACACCCAAAACCAACTCAAATGACTTCTAATAAACCCAGGAATGACTTAGGAAGCTTCTGAAAATCACAACTACTGAAATAGGACTGTTCAAATCGTATTTTCAACTGATTTAAATTGGAATTTGAAATTCAAAACTTGACTTGAAACTTGTTGAACAATTTTGAGGGAATTTTTTTAGATCTGTCCAACTTGTAAATGAAGGCATTGGGGTTGCCTTTTATAGGCAACAAATGGGGTAGAATGTTCTAGATGACACTCACATTTTTTTCCTTCTTTTAATTCCAGATTTCATCTATTAGACCTTCAATTTTTTACTTATTTTCCAAGTTACTGCTTTTAGAGTGTAGAAACTTATACTAAGGCCCCCTTCTAGAAGGCCCTAGGGTGTTCTTTTACCTATACAATACCTATACTATCCTTATCTTGATTTTGAAATTACTATTCCTAACAAATCAGCCCTTTTCCATGCCCAAATTACCCCTGAAGATCCCCTGAAACTACTAAACTAGCTGATTCTAATCTAATTACCTAAAACTAATTAACCTGTCAATGAATAACTGAAATGAAGAACAGTTAAAACCAAACCTAATTAAACCACCAAAATAGTAATTCAATCAGCCAATATGAAACAGTGTTCAGCAAGCAATTAAACTAAAATCTGAAAAGGAACTAAAACTAAATTATAAAGCTAATCCAATACTATACTACTTATTAGAATTGCCAAAACAACCATTGAGCCGACGTCAAACTAAACGAAAATACAACTTAAACTACTCAATTTGACTAATCAAAATTAAACTAATAACCGACAATTAAACAAACCAAACAAAAATCAAAATTAAACTAATACGAATCAATTAAATAAACCAATGACAACTAATTCGAAGAATTAAACGACCTAGGTCTAAAATTTAAATCAAACTGGGCTCGAACTTAAACAATTGCATCACAGATGCTCAAACACATAGAAAAAGAAAACAAGAAAGAAAGAAATTAAAAATAGAACTCACCAAATTAAATCTTCAACTAGACTAACCTCGAACCTGATTTATAATTAATGTTGCATGTCTATTTCGTCTTAAATGGACATGTAACACTAAATCAAAATCAGCCGAGCACTTGAACCTCAAAACAGACTAAGCTCCTAAAAATCCTAGATCCAAAAATCACCAAATTCTATATAGATTCGAGGTTCTAGGTAGGGATTAGTGATGAGGGAGGGAAGTTGAGTATATGGTGTGATTTTGGGCGGGTTTGGATTAAGTAGCGATTTGACCGGAATTTTCGAATTAATATTCGAGAAGATGGGTTGTGATTCGAGGGGGATGGTGATGGGAGTTGGAAAGAGGAGGAGAAGATGAGTTTGTGGTGAAATTTTGGGGCCATTTGGAGCTCCGCCACTGGCGGAGGCGATTTCCGGCCGGCGGCGGACGACGGAGGCACGGTGGAGAAGGGCGGTCTAATGGTGGCGTTACAAGGCTGGGGTTGTACGAGGAAGAGGGGGTCTTGTCTAGGGTTAATGGAGAATTTCAAACTTTTTTATTAATTAGCCAAGAAAGAATGTGAGCCGTTGGATTAGAAAAATCTAAGGGCTCAGATGGAGAGGCGTCGAAACGACGTCCTTTTTGTTAAGAGAAAGGGCAGGCCGGGTTTGGGGTTGAAAATAAGCTTGTACAGATCAGACTTGGAAGAAAGTTAAAAATAAAATTTCCTTTCGTCTTTGTCATCATAGAATCTTATGATCCCCGTTTTATGGGAACTGCTACGACCGACGGAAAACATTCCATCACCATCAACCTTGTCACTATCAATTAAACTTTCTTTTCCTCTTGTAAAATGAAGTAGAGAATTCCTCTACAACCTCTTTTATCTACTTACGAAATGTTAAATCCTACCTACACCATCACTATTTGAAACACATGCCATTGCGTTCTCATCAACATTGTCGCTAATGAGAACAACAATTGATCAAAGACACACCCTGTCAGGTACTGTATCCAAGTTCATCCCGAGGATAATCACCAAAGCCACCAGACAGCTTTATGATGCCAATGAAGCAAGATCATGAGCTATTCAATGAAACTCGTATTGTAAAGAAGAAGAAAGAGACTGATTAAGAAAGGTGGGTCGAGGGTCGAGCCTCGACTATACATGTAAGTTTTTTACTTTTCATTAAGTATTTTGATTTACTTTTATATAAATTTTGAAATACTAATTCAATATAATTTTTCTTATAGGTTCGCTTTACAGCTCATGTGGGGGAATTCATATGCAGTGAGCCACCTAATGAGTCGGGTGAGGAAATCCAACTTTCGGACGAGGATGCTGAAAGAATACTCCTTGAGTACTTTATATACTTTGAACTAGACAATAGAACTAGTTTTCGAATGAGCTTGTAATAAGTGTTAACTTAGTTTTGTTAGCTTAATGGTTTAGTTCTATTGATCTTTATATTTTGTTGCTTTTTATTATTGTTGTTGTTATTGGCATAAAATGCCTGTTTAGGATATTTGGTATAAGCTGGCAGGTGGTGTAGCTACCAAAACAGGCAGTTTCTGCCAAAAATATACCAAGAAAAGCGACCAACTTTGGTCTCTAGTTGGTCGCTTTTCACTTTAAAAAAATTGTCTTCTGGGCAATAGCGACCAGTCTTGGTCGCTATTCTATTTTAAAAAAAAACAATTTCTGGTAATTTTGCAACCAACGTTGGTCGCTTATAGTTAAAAAAATTAATTCTTGCCATTGGCGACCAATTTTGGTCGCCCATTTAAATAAAAAATTATAAAAAATAAAACGTAATTTACATCTGGAGATCAACTTTGGTCGCTAAATTTATAATATTAAAATATTTAAGCGACCAAGGTTGGTCGCTATTTGCTTTACCTGGAAAATTTGGTCCTTTTACCTGAGAGACCAAAGTTGGTCGCTAATTAGCGACCAACTTAGGTCCCTAAGGTAAAGGGACCAGCTTAATATCAATCAAGCGTGTTTGATCGCTTTTTTGTCGCTTTTTGGCCAATAGCGACCAACGTTGGTCGCTTTTTGTGATCACAAAATTTCGAATTTCTAGTATTAGTGAATGGCCCCGAGTTTTAATGCAGGTTGGACCATTGAGCATGAACATGAATCTGATGTCCATCGAATGGGAATGCTCCTTAACGATTCATGATTTCATATATTTATACTAGCTGAGATGGATGAATTCATTCATACTAACCAGAGATTTCAATCTTGAGTTTGAACTTGAATATATGAAAGAATTTTTGTAGAGATCACTTTCACCTTTAATAGATTCTATGCGATACAAATTTGCATTAATCAAACAATGAGTTTCAAATACTGAATGCCTAAAGCAAAAAAACCTTCACTTGCCTAAGTAGATGATGGTTGTCGTAAGTGGCCAAAGTACGCCGATGATGGTTGTTGTATATGCCAAGGTATAATGGCCATTTTGATGGTTACATTCCTCTACTTCCAACCAAGAGGTTGTGAGTTCGAGTCTCCCCAAGAGCAAGGTGAGAAGTTCTTTGAGGGAAGGATGCCGAGGGTCTACTTAGAAACAACCTCTCTACCCCAAGGTAGGGGCAAGGTCTGCGTACACACTACACTCCCCAGATCCCACTAAATGGGATTATACTGGGTTGTTGTTGTTGTTGTTGATGGTTACATTCCCCGTATTCCGCTTGTTTCGTTAATTTACGGTATTAACCTAAAATTTTAAGCTTTATATCTTAAATCCTTGTGATATCATTTCTTGTACAAGAAAGTTATAATATTGCCATTACTCTTATCAAATTATCGTTCCCTTAACTTCTCATTTCGAAGTCTATCATCGCTGATATGAAATTGCAGCTTACATTTCGACAACTGAATTTTGTCTAAATATTCGGCAAAATTGGGCACTTGTTCCATATCTTAAGAATTATGTCGCTTGTCACTTGGCCCAACAGCCAAATTGAGAGTCGCCTTGGTTTGAAGGTCTTACCCTATCCAACCTAGGTTTTACCTAATATGAAATAATCTTTGAAAATTTCAGAAACCACTAATGTTTCTATTAACTTCTTATAGCTACCATATACAAGCTTACTTCCTATAGTTGCTATTTAGTTATTATGCAACTATATTCGTTGTATTCGTGCTACTTTATTCATGAATAAGGATATCTCGTCTTAAAAATGAATCAAATGAAAGTGAAAGAAGTCGAATTTCACACCGTTTTCCTTTTCTGACGGACCAATCATTCCCTGCAAAAATCTTACTCTTCCTTATTATTTCTATTTTTTGTATTTATTACTTTTTTTTTATTTATAAATAAAAAAAGAAAATTCGAAATACTAAATAATCTAAACTAAAATAATCGAAATAAATTCAATTGAAATAATTCCAAAATAAAAAAAATAC
>MU729129.1:17974-51339 GCA_026770625.1 Nicotiana glauca
CAATGAATCAAATGAAAGTGAAAGAAATCGAATTTCACACCTTTTTCCTTTTCTGACGGACCAATCATTCCCTGCAAAAATCCTACTCTTCCTTATTATTTCTATTTTTTGTATTTATTACTTTTTTTTTATTTATAAATAAAAAAAGAAAATTCGAAATACTAAATAATCTAAACTAAAATAATCGAAATAAATTCAATTGAAATAATTCCAAAATAAAAAAAAAAAATAGCGAAATTCGCCTAAAATAGGAAAATCCGGGTGTGCGACTGTATTCACTATATTCTCGCTAGTATATTCATACTACATGAATACTATTATGGGTACAGTAGAGGAATTCGCCTAAAATAGGGCTTACAATTGTTTAATTATGTATTTCATATATTCGCGCAACTGTATTTTTAAACACAATGAGGTAATCTGCTTGTATACATTGTATTCAATTCGACTGTATTCAAACAACAAAAATCACAAATCGCATTGATATTAGGTTGTATTAAAAAATACAAATTTTCGGAATACATAAATACAGGCAAAAAAATAATGTATATATACAAAAATACAATGTATTTGAGTGTATTTGTACAAATATAATATATTTGTATAATGTGTGACTAAATAGCAAAGAAGAGCAGCCGAATGACGTTTTTCGGCGAAGCAAAATACTGTATATATTGTATTCAAACAAAAAAACGGAGACGAAAACAAAAACTCGGCCCTCAAATCTTCTCCTGCGTAGCCATGTTCAGTAGGATGAGCCAATAGTGGATGATGACGCTAACTATTCTAACGACGACCACGATGATGAAGCCGACGATTCTGCAAGTTTGAGGACTTATATGATCAAGAAAATTAAACCTTCCAAAGATCTCGACAAATTCTAAGCTATATTTCTGTAAGCGAAAGATCTTCCTACTTTTTGTGTATTGGTTCCCTTTTCCCACAGAAGGATCAAATCTTCGCTTCATCACCAGTAATCGCAAAAGGAAAAGAGACAGACGAAAACGAAATTAAAACAAAAAGAAATGGTTCAATACTGCTATACATGAAGAAAAGTTTGACAATTTCGATAGAAGAGACAAGATTGAGAATTTTGTTGATAGAGAGAGAAAAGATAGCTATAAGTAACAATATTTTGAAATTATTTTGGTTTATAATAAATAGGGTGTGATAATTTTTTATATGAGGTACAATTTCCACAATTTTTTCATCATTTAGCCAACATTAAAGACTTAGTTTCTCCACAGTCCATAGTCCACTTAAGCTTCTCGATATCTCTAAGTTCGTTTATGCATATTCTGCTTTATCATATAAGTGTACTTCAACTCAAAGTGTGAAGCTGCATCTTTGAACAAGATTTGAAGTTGTTCAGTTACGAATTTGCATCATCCTTCCTACTAGGTTTAGTATTATCTTCTTTTAGTGTATACATTTATAAAACCTCCAATATTGGAGCTCAAGTTTCTCAAATCTAAACTTTGATTGATTAAAAAAATCTATTGAAGGTTGAAGCTTTAAGTTTGAACCATATCTAAGATTTTGAGTTTGAAAGCAAACTCAGATATATGATTTGACATTAGTTTTGAAACGGGTGTTATTGGTTTGCTTAAAAACATCATTGGGTGTTGTTCCAATCGATTGAAAACATCAAGAGAAGTTCAAAACTTAAATTTGAAATGATTTGGAGCATATTCGAGCTAGATTTAAGTCAAATTTCATAAGAAGAAGAAGAAACTAGTGAAGCTCCATTGATAGGATTCATTTATATAACCGTATATAAATATTATATAATAGTGTATATGAGTATATAAACATCTCTTATTGAGATGACCCAAAGAGTCATCTTTTATTTTAGAATCCGATTCCATGTTTTGAGGCCTTAAAAACTCCACTTATCTTTCCTCGATTTTCATGCGTAGTCCGGACTCGTATCTGGAAAGCTTTTGTCTAAAAAATTTAAGAAAAGATGATTTTGTCTTAAAAAGATTATTTTACTTGATTTCGTTCAATATTTTGGGTAAACGGACCCGAACCTGTATTCCCACGGTCCCGGAGGATCCATAATAAAATATGGGACTTGGGCGTATGCCCGAAATTGAATTCCGAGGTCCCTAGCCCGAGAAATAATTTTTTGAAGAAAATTTGTTAACTGAAAATATAATGGTTTTTAGAAATTAAATAATGTTTGATATTATTGGTATCGGGCCCGTATTTTGGTTCCGGAGCCCGGTACAGGTCCGTTATAATATTTAGACCTTATTTGTGAAATTTTGTAAAAAAACAAAAGTAATTTGACGTGACTCGGACCATTAGTTGAGAAAATAGGAAGTTTGAAACTATCTTGAAAATTTCATGTGTTTTGGTGTTGAATTCATAGTTCTATGTGTTATTTTGGCAATTTGATCGCATGAGCAAGTTCATATGATGTTTTAAGACTTATGTTCGTGTTCGGTTTGGAGCCCTGATGGCTCAGTTGAATTTTGGATAGGCTACGGAATGTTTTGAATCTTAAGTAATTTTCTGGTATGTTGCAGATCTGCAAACTTCACATTTGTGAAATCTGGCTCGCAAATGCGAGCATCGCATTTGCGTAGTGACTTTGCATTTACTATCAGAGGGCTGGGAAGGGGACGTTAGCAATTGCGAAGCTCATTGTCGCAATTGCGACTGGAACATGGCCGCATTTGCAAACATTTGTTCGCATTTGCGAAGACAACATGCCATGCCAAGCTTTGTATTTGCGAAGCATTGGTCGCATTTGAGAACCTGTGATTGCAAATGCGATACCTGCAACTGTTCAAAACATAACTTAGACGGGATTTTTCACTCATTCTTCTATTTTTCAAAACCTAAACTTCAAGAGGCGATTTTCCAAAGACCATTTCTTCCCTAAATCATAGGTAAATTATTCTTAACTTATTTCTTTCAATCTATTTTACCTTTTTACAAGATTTTATCTTAGAATCTAGGGTTTTTCGTGGTGGAATTGAGTGTTTTTGGGTAGAACCTAGGAATTTTGAAATTTGGGAATTCGGACCTCAATTTGAGGTCGAATTCCAAAATCAATTATATATCCAAGATCGGGGATGAATGGGTAATCAGATTTTGGTCTGAATTTCGAGTTTTGACCAAACGGTCCGGGGTCGATTTTTGACTTTTTGGAAAAAATATTGGAAAATCTATAATTATGCATTGGAATTGATCTCTTTAGCGTTTATTGATGTTATTAAGTTAAATATGGCTAGATACGAGTAGACTAGTGGGATCGGGTTGTACGTCGCAACAATGAGTAATAAGGGTGAATGATTATATTGTTATTGATTATACGGTGGGATCGGAATAGGCGCCGCATCATTTGTTGTTTATGTAGTCATATTATGCTAAGGTTCATTATTGTGGTGTTGAACTCCCTTGAGGATTGGTTATAACTGAGTATTGGTAGAACGACCGGATATGGTACTTATTTAATACAAGTTACTGTTTTATTTCATTTTGTATTTCCTTTCGGTTTTAGTATAAAATGTTGCAGGTTATATATGTTGTTACGCCCCGCCGTAGCCTCGTCACTACTTCGTCGAGGTTAGGCTCAGCACGTACCAGTACATAGGGTCGGTTGTACTGATATTGTACTCTGTACTTTCTGTGCAGATTTCGGAGCTAGTGGTTGATCTAGAGGTTGGTTGTTATCAGTGCATTCACGAGACCCAAGTTAGTCCTGCAGGCGTCCGCAGGCCCTGGAGTATCCTCCTATCTTTATTTCATTTATGTTTTACTTTCTCCTAGGCAGATGTATTTTCTTTCAAACCATTACTTGTAGTATTCATAGATTGTTCGTGAGTTGTGACATCGATTTCTGGGTGGTATTTATTTCGGCATTCGTTATTACTATAGAGTAATTAGTTAAATCATGTAATTTCACTTTTATTTCCGCTAATTTAGTTATTGTTAAAATTTTAATTATAAAATGATAAAAGAAAATGGTATAATATTCTTTAACGTTGTCTTGCCTAGCGAGTGCAATGTTAGGTGCCATCATAGTCCCGAAGGTGAGAAATTCAGGCCGTGACAAGTTGGTATCAGAGCACTAGGTTTCCTAAGTTTCACAATTCATGAACAAGCTTGGTAGAGTTTGAGGGATCGGTACGGAGACGTCTGTGCTTATCCCCCAGAGGCTACTGAGTTAGGAATAATTTCACTTCAATTCATCTCTGTCGTGCGGTTTGATATCTCAATGCTAATTGAACTTCTACTATGTTCTTTCGTATATGGAGAGAACACGTACCGCTTCATAAGCTGATCAGCAGCCCGAGCCCCCTGTGGCAGCTTTTACGAGGGGCAAAGGACGAGGCCAAGGCCGTGCTAGAGCCCGAGGCAGGGGCAGGGCTCAGCCCAGAGCTTGAGCAGCAACACCAGCGGCGGAGCCTCAGGTTAAATTTGATGATGAGGTTCCGGCCGCGGGCCAAGCTCAGGTTCCAGAGGGGTTCACAGCTACCCCGGTACTCCAGGATGCTCTGGTCTGTCTAGTGGGCCTTATGGAGAGCTTTACTCAGGCCGGCATACTTCCAGTAGCACCAGCCGTCTCTCGGGATGGAGGAGGAGCACAGACTCCCACTACTCACACTCTGGAGCAGATGACTCCCCATTTTTAAACTCTAGCAGCTCAACCAATTGGGGCAGTCCTGTCTGGTATAGCACATACTGATGCTGGATCAGCTATGTCTTCGGATGCTTTGTGGAGGTTGGACAAGTTCACCAAGATTTTTACTACTACCTATAGCAGTACATCTTCAGAGGATCACCAGGACTATTTGGACAGTTGCCATGAGGTTCTACAGAACATGGGGATAGTATAGACCAATGGGGTCCACTTTGCTGTTTCCGTCTGTCAGGTTCTGCCAAGAAATAGTGGAGAGATAATTGTTTGGCCAGACCATCTGAGTCACTAGATCTCACTTGGGACCAGTTCTCACAGCTATTCTTGTAGAAGTATCTTCCTATCACTCAGAGAGAGGACTATCAGAGGCAGTTTGAGCGCCTTCGGTAGGGTTCTATGACCGTCACTTAGTGCGAGACCAGATTTGTAGACTTGGCTCGTCATGCCATTCTTATACTTCCCACCGAGAAAGAGAGGGTGAGGGGGTTTATTGAGGGACTTGCTCAGCCTATCAGATTGCAGATGGCTGAGGAGACAGGGAGTGAGATTTATTTCCAGGATACAGCCAATGTGGCCAGACGAATTGAGATGGTTTTAGCTCAAGGGAAGGGTCAGGGGTCTGACAAGAGGCCTCGTCACTCTGGTGGATTCAGTGGGACCTCGTCTAGAGGTCGAGGTACTTTGGGTAGAGGCCATCATCCCACGACGATTCATTCAATGCTTCAGGTATCCCATAGAGCTTTAGGGGGTCATGGTTGTCACGACCTGAATTTCCTACTCTCGGGAGTCGTGATGGCACCTACTTGTGGAAGCTAGGCAAGCCAAACTTAATTACTTTTTCATTAATATACAAATCCTTTTAATGATTCTTCGACAATAATATATAAACAATGAAATTCAAAAATAATAAGCAAAAATCTTAGCATTAAATAGAACTGAATAGCAAAGCGGAAAGTTTAACAAATCCTCTACCCAAGACTGGTGTCAGTGTACTCACGAACTGCTAAGAATACTAAATACAATGTCTGAAAGAAAACATAAACTGTTTGTCTCAAATATAATGAGGCAACAGGCTAAAAAGAGAGAATAAGGGAGACGACGGGCCTGCGGACGCCTGCAACGCTACCTCGGGTCTCGCTGGACTGAAGGCCTGCTCTCGCACTAATGCTGCTGCTGCTGCTCAAAACCTGGATCTGTGCAAAATAGCAAAGAGTTTTGTATCAGCACAATCGACCCCATGTGTTGGCAAGTGTCTAGCCTAACCCCGGCGAAGTAGTGACGATGCACCAGACTACCACATAAACCTGTGCAATTTCATATATATACAGCGGAATCGAAATACAAACAGATAAACAATATGGGAGAGGGAGCATGCTGTGGGGCGTATAATATTTTCTAAATAAGAGTCATCCAGTAACGAAGGAAAACAACACAACTCAATAGTAGATAATGAAGCAGAAATCAACAAGTGCATGGCATCACCCTTCGTGCTTTTACTCTCATACACACCAAGCAATAACGTGTGCACATCATTACCCTTCGTGCCTTTACTTTCATTCCTCACATATATCAATAGAATTGGCACAGAATGGTACATCGTGCGGCATGACATCACCCTTCGTGCTTTAACACTCTTTCTCATAATAAGCAAATAATGCATGACATCACCCTTCATGCTTTACACTCTTTCCTTACCATAATCAAACAATGCACGACATCACCCTTCGTGATTTACACTCATCCTCACCCAAACAACAATCACAGACAAAGGGCAAGGGAATTAACAGTTTACAATAGAAATCCCGGCAAGGGAGCACTCAATAACTCATTTTCTTCTTTCAGTTTCATCTCATAATTCACATTATCACTTGAGCCAATGCTCCAAAGATTTACTTATCTCATATAATCTCACAATTTATATTTCCACCCGAGCCAACGCTCCACGAAATTTAGAGATCACAATTTCCTTTCTCATACTCTGCAATATATAGAAGTCATCAATCAAGCATGGAAGTTATAACCAAACCAAAAGTATCCGCAATATAAGGACTCACGTTCATGCTAGACACCAATGTATAGAAACACGTCACCATGCCTATACATCGTACTCGATCAATTAGCAAGTAGCAAACAAGACTCAACTCCTATTCCCTCAAGCTTAGGTTAAACCAAACACTTACATCGATGCCTTGAATTCCACTCAAACCTCAACTATCGCTTTACCTCGTGATTCCACCTCCAATCCGCTCGAATCTAGTCACAAATTACTCAATTACTTTAATAAACACTAAATGAATCAATTTGAATGCACAAAAATGAATTTCCCAAATTTTTCCCAAAAATTCCAAAATTGCCCCCAGGCCCACGTGGTCAAAACCCGAGGTTCGAACCAAAACCCGGTTACCCATTCCCCTACGAACTCAAATATACAATTTATTTTGAAATCGGATCTCAAATTGAGGTCCAAATCCCTAATTTTTAGAAAACCTAGGTTCTACCCAAAACCCACAATTTCACCCATGAAAATCATTGATTTTAAGTGGAAAACATGTTAAATGATTTTAAGGATTGAAAGGATTAAGTAAAAATCGACTTACAAATGATTTGGAATGAATCTTGTTCTTGAAAAATCGCCCAAAGGAGTTGTCTTTTGATAATGGGGTGAAAAATGACTTAAAATCAACTAAGTATAAAAATTACAGGTTGTAGATGTCGCAATTGCGAACTCAGGTTCGCAATTGCAACCTCGACCATATATGGGAAATGCGAACCAGGGTTTGCATTTGCGAACCAGGGTTCGCAAAGAAATTCCCAATCTTCGCATTTGTGAACAAACTATCGCAAATGCGACATCGCATTTGCGAATTATGCATCGCATTTGCGATTCCTAGCCAGCAAGGGCATCTTCGCATTTGCAAAGGAAATGCTCGCATTTGCGAAGGAAATGCTCGCATTTGCGAAGGAAATGCTCGCATTTGCGAAGGAAATGCTCGCATTTGCGATAAGGGGCAGACCTGGGCTAACTTCGCAATTGCGAGAAGCCATTCGCAATTGCGATATCTCTTTTGCAAACCAGGATTCGCAAATGCGAAGCCTGCAGGTCAGATCATATCAGCAATTTTTCAAGTTAAAAAATGCAATGCGTGGCCTATCCAAAACTCACCCGAGCCCTCAAGACTCCAAACTAACTATGCACGCAACCTCAAAAACATCCTACGCACTTATCCGTGCGATCAAATCGCAAAAATAACATCATAAACATCGAATTAAACCTCAAAATTCATAATTTCTTCCAAGTTTTCATAAACCATCAAATTTCCATTTAAAATCCGAAATACATCAAACGACGTCCGTTTTCAACCAAATTTTGCAAAAAGCGCTTAAATCACATATAAGACCTGTACCGGGCGCCGGAATGAAAATACGGGCCCGATAACAATACGTTCTAATCAAATTTCATTTCAAATTCCCTTAAATATTTTAATAAAACAATTTCACACAAAAATTCATTTCTCGGGCTCTGGACCTCGAAATTCGATTCCGGGCATAAGCTCGAGTCCCATATTTTTCTACGGACCCTTCGGGACCGTAAAATCACGGGTTCGGTCCGGGTCCGTTTACCAAAAATGTTGACCGAAGTCAAATTTATTCATATTAATATCAAAATTTAGCATTTTTCATACATAATTCATACTTAACCTTTTCGGCTACGCGCCCGGACTGCGCATGCAAATCGAGGCAACTCTAAATGAGGTTTTCAAGGCCTCGAAAGCATAAAAAGAGTAAGGAAACAAGTGATGACCCTTTGGGTCGTCACATTCTCCACCTCGAAAATAGACGTTCGTCCTCGAACGGACAAAAGAAAGAAGTACCTGAGTCGGGGAAAAGATGAGGATAACGACCCAACATATCAGACTCAGACTCCCAGGTCGATGCCTCAGGGGGTTGACCTCTCCACTGGACACGAACAGAAGGAAAGCTCTTGGATCTCAACTGACGAACCTACCAGTCTAGAATAGCTACCGACTCCTCCTCATAAGACAAGTCCTTATCCAACTGGACAGTGCTGAAATCTAACACGTGGGCTGGATCGCCGTGATACCTCCGAAGCATGGATACATGGAAAACTAGATGCAGGCTGATAAGCTAGGAAGCAATGCAAGTCTATAAGCCACCTCTCCCACTCGATCAAGAATCTCGAACGGACCAATGAACCTAGGGCTAAGCTTGCCCTTCTTTCCAAACCTCATCACGCCCTTCATAGGAGACACTTGGAGCAATACCCGCTCCCCAACCATGAAAGCTACATCTCGAACCTTACGATCCGCATAGCTCTTTTGCCTAGACTGAGCTGATCGAAGCCTATCCTAAATGATCTTGACCTTGTCCAAGGCCTCCTGAACTAAATCCGTACCTATCAACAAAGCAAGCCAATACACGACTGGGCTCAGAAACATCCAATCTCACGAACTGATTGGCTAAGGCATGAACATCCAAAGTAAGCGGCCTCTGAATGACTAGAATATAAGCAAGACTACCCATACTGGCTGACTTGCTACTCAAAGCATCGGCCACCATATTGGCCTTCCCTAGATGATATAAAATGGTGACATCATAGTCCTTCAACAACTCCAACCACCTTCTCTGCCTCAAATTCAATTCCTTTTGCTTGAACAAGTACTGAAGGCTCTTGTGATCAGTGAACACCTCACTTGCCACGACATACAAATAGTGCCTCCAAATCTTCAATGCATGAACAATAGCTACCAACTCCAAATAATGCACTGGATAGTTCTTCCCATGAATCTTCAACTGCCTCGAAGCACAGCAAATGACCTTGCCATCCTGCATCAACACTGCACCAAGCCCAACACGGGAAGCATCACAATAAACTGTATAAGGCCCTGAACCTGTGGGCAAAACCAACACCGGTGACGTGGTCAGAGCTGTCTTGAGCTTCTGAAAGCTTGCCTCACACTCGTCCGGCCATCTGAACTGGGCACCCTTCTGGGTAAACCTGGTCATCGGGGCTGCAATAGATGAAAACCCCACTACAATTCGATGATAGTAGCCTGCCAACCCCAAGAAACTCCGAATCTCTGTAGCTGATGCTGGTCTAGGCTAGTTCTTGACTTCCTCAATCTTCTTCGAGTCCACCTAAATACCCTCTGCTGATACAACGTGACCCAGAAATGCAACTAAACTCAGCCATAACTCACACTTGGAGAACTTGGCATATAACTAACTATCCCTCAGAGTCTGAAGAACCACTCTAAGGTAATGCTCGTGCTCTTCCTGGCTGCGGGAGTATACCAAAATATCATCAATAAAGACTATCACGAACATGTCCAAATAAGGCCTGAACACTCATTTCATCAACTCCATAAACACTGATGGGCATTGGTCAACCCAAATGACATGACCAAGAACTCATAATGCCCATACCAAGTGCAGAAAGCTATCTTAGGGACATCGGTTGCCCTAGTCCTCAACTGATGGTAGCCAGATTGCAAGTCAATCTTGGAGTATACCCTGGCACCCTGAAGCTGGTCGAACAAATCATCAATCTTTGGCAGTGGATACTTATTCTTAATTGTTACCTTGTTAAATTACTGGTAATCTATGCACATCCTCATCGATCCGTCTTTCTTCTTGACAAATAACACTGGCGTGCCCCAAGGCAAAACACTGGGTCTAATGAAACCCTTATCTAGAAAATCCTACAACTGGTCCTTCAACTCCTTCAGCTCCGGCGGGGC
Organism: Nicotiana glauca; assembly: GCA_026770625.1. NCBI lineage: Eukaryota > Viridiplantae > Streptophyta > Magnoliopsida > Solanales > Solanaceae > Nicotiana > Nicotiana glauca. The sequence continues at coordinate 28,388 of MU729129.1, forward strand.
CATACGATATGGCAGGATAGAAATGGGATCGGAGCCCGGAACCAAATCAATACAAAAATCAATGTCCCTGTCGGGTGGCATACCCAGCAAGACTGAAGGGAAAACATCTGGAAACTCCCGAACAATAGGCACAGAATCTATAGGAGGGACCTCCGCACTGGAATCACGAACATAGGCCAAATAGGCCAGACACCCCTTCTCGATCATACGTCGAGCCTTCACGTATGAAATGACACTGCGGGTAGAGTGACCTGGAGTGCCTCTCCACTCTAAACGAGGCATATCCGGCAAAGCTAAGGTCACAATCTTGGCATGGCAATCCAAGATAGCGTGATACGGTGACAACCAATCCATACCCAATATGATATCGAAGTTAACCATATCTAAGAGCAACCAGTTTACATGGGTATCAAGACCCCCAATCACTACAACACACGAACGATGGACTCGGTCGACTATGATAGAGCCACCTACCGGTGTAGACACATATACATGAACACCTAATACATCACTAGGAATGACCAAGCATGGTGCGAAATAAGATGAAACATATGAATACGTAGACCTTAGATCAAATAGTACCGAAGCATCTCGATCATAAACCAGAACCATACCTATAATGACTGCATCTGAAGCCTCAGCCTCGGGCCTAGCCTGAAGAGCATAACAACGGGGTTGGCCCTACCACCCTGAATCGTATCCCTAGGTCGATCTGCTGCTAGCTGACCTCTACTCCTGGCAGTCTGAGCTCCACCTCTTTGAACTCTACCTCCACCTCTAGTACCTCTACCCCCGCCTCTAGCTGGCTAGGCTGGTTGTGGAGCACCTGGTGCCTGAACTATGGCACGAGAACCCTGGTGCTGAGAACTGCTCGGTGCTCGAGGGAAAAATATGGCAACATGACCCGTGTCACCACAGGTGTAACAAGCCGTCGACTGCTGAGTTTGCTGTCCCTGTCGACCTGAATGACCTCTACAGAAACTCTGAAGTGGAGGTGCGCTGATAGGAGCTGGCGGTGCACTGAATGACTGTTGATCAGAATAGTGTGTCTGAGAACCAAGGCTACCTGATGTACTGTGAGAAACCTGAAGGGCCGACTGAAAGGGCCTAGGAGGATGGCCTCTACTATATAAATCTCTACCTTCAGACGAGGTACCACTGAATCTTCCGGAATGACGGGCTCTTTTGTCTCCCCTGTGACCACCCTTCTGTGACAGAACTATCTCAACTCGGCAGGCCAAATTGGCTACCTCCTGAAAGATGATCTCACTACCAGTATCCCTAGCCATCTGGAGAAAAATCGGCTGAATTAAACCATCAATAAATCTCCTCACCCTCTCTCTCTCGGTAGGAAATATAACAAGAGGATGTCGAGCTAGATCAATGAACCTGGTCTCATACTGAGTGACCGTCATAGAACCCTGCTGGAGGTGCTCAAACTGCCTCCGATAAGCATCTCTCTGAGTAACGGGGAGGAACTTCTCCAGAAATAACTCTAAAAATTGCTCCCAAGTCAAAGATGGTGACCCTGCTGGTCTAGCTAAACAGAAATCCCTCCACCAAGTCTTGGCAGATCCAGATAGGTGAAATGCAGCAAAATCAACTCCATTGGACTCAACAATGCCCATGTTCCGAAAAATCTCATGGCAGCTATATAAGAAATCCTGGGGGGTCCTCAGAAGAAGCACCATTGAATGTAGTAGTGAAGAGCTTGGTGAACATATCCAGCCTCCACAAAGCATCTGCGGACATAGCCGTTCCATCGCCGGTCTGAGCAACTACCCCCGGCTGAACTTCCATAGCTGGCTAAACCACTGGAATCTGACCCTGGGGAACTACTTGCTCCGGAGTACGTGTAGCAGGAGTCTGGGCTCCTCCTCCAGCCTGAGAAGTGGCTGGTGCTACAAGAAGAAATCCTGCTCGGGTGACACTCTCCATGAGGCCTACCAATCGGACTAGAGCATCCTGAAGAACTGGGGTAGCAATAAACCCCTCTAGGACCTGAGCTGGGCCTACCGGAACTACTACGGCTGGGGCCAGAACCTCCTCCTCAAAGTCAACCTGAGGCTCCACCGCCGGTGCTGCTGCTCGGGGCTAAGCTCTATCCATACCTCGACCTCTAGCACAGCCTCGTCCTCTGCCCCTAGCGGGAGCTACCTGGGGCTCGGACTGCTGATCGGTAGATGAGGATGCGCGTGTTCTCGCCATCTGCGAAAGAACAAAGTAGAAATTCAATCAGCATTGAGAAACCAAATCGCACGACAAAAAAGAACAAATGTGAAACTTTTCCTAACTCTGTAGCCTCTGGGGGATAAATACAGACGTCTCCGTACCGATCTTTCAGACTCTACTAAGTTTGTCCGTGAGTTGTGAGACCTATGTAACCTAGTGCTCTGATACCAACTTGTCACTGTTGATACCCAATTTTTCCCTGAGTATTTTATATACCCAAAATAATTTCAAATAACATATATATGCATATATGAGCACACCCAAGAGTTTTGGTACTTTACCAAATTTTGAATGATTTTTTAAACCAATTTATTGCCTATTTTTATACCATAAAATCCAATAATTATTCCCAAAACTATCATTTTTGGCAAATAGCTTATTTTTATTCTCATATTTACACTAAAATATGACTAACATGATTTTTGTACATTTTTTACAAATTCACTTAGTATTTTTAAAAACTAAATTGCACATAATTGCAATATTAGCCCCTTTGAAGATTTAATTATAATTATATTTATAAAATTGAATCCTATATTTTTAATTCGATAATTATATACTATTAATCATTTTAGTACTTTTGATTTACTTCTAGAAATTATTTTGCTATTTTTATAAATTAAACAAGGGAAAAGTGGCTATTTAAAAGCTAGCCCTTTTTGCATTTTCAATTTTAACCAGGAATTGAGCCCAATCTCAGCCCCAAATCCGAGCCCAATTCCCTAACCCAATTTAACCCAATTGTCCAACCCAATACCCATTTAACCGACCCAACCCATAATCCCTTTTAATCCTGGCCGTTGATCATTTAGATCAACGGCCACCATTCCCCCTTTCCTTTTTTAATTCCAAACTAACCCCAAACCCTCCCCATTCTCTCAAAGACGCCGTATCTAATCCCTCATCTCTCTCAAATTCTCTCACCCACTTGAAACCCTAATAGCCGCCTACCCCTCTTCGACCTCAAATCACCGGAATCCATGGCTAATCTTACCATGGACGACCTCTACCCATCGTCTAACTCTCTCACATGCCTGGTGCCTGAAGATTCGAAGGCCAGTCTTCGAGGGTCTTCACCCAGACCTTCATCGATTCAAGATTTTCGGCCATTTCCGGCCCTGCTACGGCGTATCTTAGCCTCCTGAGCCCGATTCCGACCTTATTGACTCAGATCTGATCTCATGGCTTCCAAGCTTTTCTCATCCTTTAGGGTTCTCAGAAACCCTAGCCTATTCAAGGTTGTTTTTTGTTTTATTAGTTTATATCTGCGCTAGATCTATGCTGTGTGTGATGTTTAAAGCATTTTCCCCAAATCTCCTTTTTCAAAACCGTTTGATTTTAAATTAGGGTTTCTGAGTCTGTCTTTTAAATGTTTTGTTTGATTCGTCTGCTTAGCATCTCCAGGTTTAATTGGTGATGGAAAGCCCTAATTTTTTGAATTTGTTTGATTTTCTAAGTCTACATGTTGGTGTTCGTTTGATCTACTGCTTAAGTGTGAAAGCCTTAATTTTAGAGTTTATTTGAGACTATGAGGCTGTTTATGTGTTTATCTGCTTATTTTCTCTAAATTTGATTGATTTTGGAAAACCCTAGTTCTTTGGGGGTCTGTTTGAGTTCTTGAAGTTCTTTGTCTGTTCGAGATTGCTCGATCTGATTCTTTTACTTTAGCATGTAATTCTTTTGGTTCTAAGCTCTTGCCACTTGTCAAACTCGTCTATGATTTTCACTCGACTCTTTGCATGCTTTTGATCCTTTGTTTGTCACTGAAACCTGACTTACGTAACTATCATGTGATTATAATCTTTGTCATAAGTACAGCCTCACATGCCTAAGGCTATGCACTCCTTTATATGTTAAATTTCCCTCTCGAAGTAGCCCTTAATTATGGGCTGACTTCCAATCTCTTTGTGTGATTCTGATTGCACTCTTGTAATTGATTCTTTCCTTATTGTACTGATTTCCCTGCTTCTCAGACCTATTTGAATGCTTTCCTTGAAAACTCGACCCTTGCCTTTCCTACTCAAGCTGATTGATTCCCTTACCTTGATTATATTGGTATTGGATTCTTATAGACCTTTCCTTGATTAGAGTCTGATGAACCTAGCCTCTATTACCTACTATGTACCTGTACTATGCTTGAAATACTTCCTTATTTGTCATATTCAGCCTATGTGATCTCTTTCCTTATTTAGCACTTGCATGTTACCGTTTGATTTTAATTCCTTAATTAAAGGAAGTCTTTGATACTGATTTAACTTTAATTGACACTTGTTACCCTAATTATTGCTGAACTGCAATCCTTACCTTATTTTCTGCCTATTTTTACACTATAAATACTCTCCTCCCTTCTCTTTGGAAACACGGACACAGAACACAATCTGAGTTCAAAAGTCACTCTCACTTAAAACTCTCTCTCTCTCTGATACTTGTGCTGCTATGGACTTTGTTTACTCTACTTTCTTCTGCACTCTTGCTTCTCTACTGGTATGTCCATCTTAGTTTAAATACTGCTTCTCCACTATGTGTTTCACATCCTAGTTCTGTTATGCTTTCCTTTACTGTTTTTTTGCAACTTTATCATTGTTTTTCCTATGTGAATTCCCTTACCTTTTACCCTTTTTATGTGAGTTATGGTTCAGGGCATGACAACACTCTAATATTGTTGTCCATGATCGTGAACTGCGTTCTTTGAATCCCTAACTCAATCAATTCCCACTCCTTTTTCCCATTCATGTGTCTGAGCCTTGGACTTGGGTCTGATAGTGTCCTAATCACTATCCAGACCTTGGTCTGACCTTCAAGGGTCTGCTCCTAACTTGTTTAACCAAACAAGTGGCCAGGGTTGTGCCAGCCTACTTTGTGGCTAGGTATGACCACCACCACATGGCTCCCCAATTCCCCTTTCACTTTGCACTAACTCTTAGCTATTAATTTCTGCCCCCCTCTGGAAAGCCATGCTTTGGGACCCCTTGAGCTCCCTCTGAACTTGGATTCCTGAGAGCTGGCTCTCCCATACTGCATTATTCTAATTCTAATGGTATCCTGGGTGTAAGCAATGCCTGGAATCCCTGAGATCCCTCGGAACTTTGAAGCACCCTGGATAAAGAGAAGGCTTTGGAAATCTGGATCCCGGAAGTGGCTCAATCGCATATTATTAGACATTAAGGTTGAGTTAGGCTGCTCGGATCTAGCTGTTAGCTCTTGATGTACTTTTAATTTCTAGTTTGATCTATTGGGTTGTAATAACTTGTATGAAACTCGGGGAGTATAGTAAAAGGGTGTGGGAGGGGTCTTTACTTTCTTGGATCCAAAGGGTAGAAATCATGATTTAGGATTTTATTTTTTAATCAAACTAGAAATCCTGCCTATAGGGTCCTTAATACTGATTCAATCACATAGAGACCATGGCTATAGGATTTAACGCTTAACTTTACCACAAAATCACCTAGAAAGCATGTCTATAGGACAACACTCATGTTCTGTAATTACACATATAGAGATCATGTATATAGACTCTTGCATTTCTGCATATACAAATGTCATTAGGCAGACCATTGGTAGGTTTAACAATAAGGTTGCATATAGACATCATGTGTATAAGACTTCTATTAATGTCATGAAAAGGTATTAAAATCAGTAAACGTATAGAAAGCATGCCTCTAGGAAATCTCGATTTTCAACAGCCTCATTCGTTTTTTAAAACAATATCAATTGCTGGAACTCGTATCTAGTTTACTAAAAACTGGTATTTTTCTACCCCCTTTTTCTGAAACTCGCTAAAATTGGTAAACCTTTTTCTATAATCAATCTGCACTTTTCGGAAACTCACAAACCTTTTAATTAGTCTGCATCTTTTCTGAAACTATTGGTAACTCTTTTTCATCTTTTTCCTGAAATCAATAAAACACACGCCTCGTTTTTATTTCAACATATAGACAAAAGGTTGGCCAATTAATCATTGGGTCAGTCCCTGACAACTGTATCCGAGTCGCCTAATGCAGACTTTCTGTCTAAATATATGTGTTGAACCAGTCCGCTCGCTGCTTAATTTTAATCTAAGACCAAATCAGTATTTGTCAAGGCATGCTAAACTATATGATTATTTGACTTCTGGGGTTAATTTAAGCCTTATTTGCTTGTTTTTTCTTCCCTTTTACTTGATATTTGTTTTGAACGTCGAGCTAGAATTTTATCCTTTGAACTCCACAAAGGCCTCCATCCCTTTCTTTCCCCTTTAGGATTAGAAGTCCTAATATCCCGGGACTGATAGGATTGGGACGGGTAGTAGCATGCGATAAGTAAACGATACCATTCCGCGCTTTAATACCTTAATGGGGTGGGAAGGGTAGACATGGAGATGATGATTACACGATAAAACTATGCGTACAATTGGGTGCCAGTGTTGTGCGAATGATCCATGTAATTTATAAACCTAGGACCCCTCCATCTTTATTAGTTTAACAATTTTCAGAATTTTAAAAGCTGCTGCACTTTCAACTTCCGTTTCTTACACGACTTTTGAGTTGCTTGCACCAATTTCTTGACCCCCTTCCCTTTACTTGCGTATCTCTTTTATAACAAAGCAATTTCTTTCCTCAATTTCAGCACTTCTTTAACCCCCTTTTTATGCTTCTTATTTGCAATACTTGTTGTCTATTTGCGTTTGCATTTAAAGTCACAATTCTAGCATGGCCGAGAACCACACTTGTGGATCTTGAGGGGTGCCTAACACCTTCCCCTCGAGATAATTTCAAGCCCTTACCCAAAACTCTGGTCTGCATCTTTAATTCTTCTAAAAGTGTACTAATGCACTATAATCATTAGGTGGCGACTCTCCATACTCTCAAAACCCAACTCCCAAAGCGGGAAATGAGTTGTCTTCCCGAATGTCGTGAACCCAATTCCGCGAGGAAATAAAGGGGGCGTCGACAGCATGGTGACTCCGCTGGGGATTTCTTTAGGCTTTTACCATTGCATGCTATACGTGACTTTATTTCTTTCTTTTATTGCTTTTGTTTAATGCCTTTATTTGAAAGTGACTTGTTTCTTTTGTTTCTTTTTCTTTAATTACTTTTATTTACTGCTTTTCCATCAGTACTGTTGTAATTTCTGAGCAATCATTACTGACTTTATTGTATGAACGTGAAAATACATGTCAACATGTTTCATTCTTGTAAATTGTATTTTTTTAGCATCATATTCCACTCTTGCCAAACAAATACTATAGCAACACTTATAATGAGTAGTTGCGCACTTCCATTACTATCACCCCCTAAATTTGGCAAAGGTATATTTGCGGTAAAACCATCGATCAACAGTGTAGTCGACAGTTCCGTGCCTTTCCCTCTTGAGTTGTCCACTCAAGGGTACCAGTCTAGCACTTTAAAATAGAAACCTTATTCCATTTAAATTTTACATGCATCATGGTCAAACCTAACTGAGTCAGTTGTGTTGTCCACATAATGACTCATTAAGATAGCCTTGTCCAAAGTCCACCGGGTTTCCTTGAAACCCAAACGGATGCCTCCATGTTCTGTGCATTTATTTGGAGAACTTAAGTGCTTGCTATGCTAATTATTGATTTAAATAGTCGAGTCCGGTGGGGGTAAGGGCCTAACACTCTGTTTTGCAGAAAATAAGGCACGAGATCCCCAGATTTGACATGGTAACCAACATTCATCCAAGGCTGCTGAATTGGTGGAGCGATCTCCATTATAGTGATCAAACACTCGTCCGCAAGTACTTAGGGAATCTGCCTTCTCTCCTAGAGATTCAGCCTAACAACAGAATCATAGAGGCTGCAACATTGTTCTGGGATAGTGACAAATCTGTGTTCCGCTTTGGTGATCTTGAAATGACTCCTTTACTTGAAAAGATGGGGGGTTTAGCTGGAATTTCTTGGGAGACTCCAGGTTTGCTTATGCCAGAAAATCGCAAAGGAAAGGGTTTCTTTAGGATGATAGGACTGAAGAAAAACCCAGACTTAACATGTTTGAAGGACTCTTACATCCCGTTTGACTACCTATACGAGAGGTACGGCCATAGCAAGTCATACCGCACCTATTCAGACGAATTTGCTATCACCTCATTGGGACATGTCCATAGAAGAGTCTTTGTTTTCATATTTTGCTTTTTGGGGATGATCGTGTTCCCTATGAAGAAGGCTAGGATCCACACTAGACTAGCCATGGTAACCAAAACTTTGATGGAAGGGATTGGTGGGCAAACTTTCAGCATAGTGCCCATGATCGTCGCCGAGATATACTGTGCCCTAAACAAATGTCAACAACAAGGCAGTTTGAGGGTTGCAACTTGTTACTTCAGCTTTGGCTCATGGAACACCTCCAGAAAGGGGAGTACCGACAAGAGATCCTACGTAGAGATTGGGATGATCATATCGCCTTCCATTAGCCAAGGCGTATGAATTACATGCCTAAAATGTTTGCTCAGCCGGAGGACACCAGAGAATGGGTAGAATTGTTCGAAAATCTGAAAGAAGACTAGGTGCAATGGATGTTTGAGTGGTTCCCCACGGATGAATTCATTGTTCTATCCCGAGATGCACCATTTCTCATACTAATTGGTTTGAGAGGAACTTATACCTACGTTCCTCTCCGAGCCATGAGGCAGGCTGGAAGAAAGCAAATCATACCAAGGGTCGACAAAATGAGCCACCTCAGGGTCAATTTCCAGGATGGCGATAGCCCTCACAGGTGCCAAGCTTAGCATTTATGGCATTGCAAAATCGTTTTGGGCAAAGAATCCATTGAGCTAGACAGGTATCACGCCGGTTGTGTGCCGCATTATTCGGGTTGGTTAGAAGACAATGGCATGGGTCAGCCGAGATTCGTTTTAAGGTCACAGAATTATTGACGAGCATGCTGAAGCACAGGTTAAGTATAATCAACTGCGCAAGAGAATTCGAGAGTGTGAAAGTGAGCATCGGGAAATACGAGGAGCCCATCAGAAATTGATCGAGGAATGGAAAGAAATGGCTATCAGCGCCAACAATCGGTTAGGATATTTGGAGCGAGGTCTAGTAGAGCTGGATGGGAAGTTCATCAAAAGGATCAAAAACTGCTAAAACGCCGAAGGAAATACAGGCGGACATCTGGCCCAAGCTTACTTACTGCTAGGACTACGCGAATTGGTGAAGCTGTTCGAGTGAGACAAGGATGCCAAATCTGGGGAAGGTCCTCCTGGGACCAAGTAGTTAGGAGTCCTTTATTTTTCTTTAATGATGTAATAAGGCCAATGGCCACTAGTGACATTTATTTTCTGTTATTTAGAGTCATTTTGGATTCGTCTTATTTTTATCAATAAAATGAGGCATTTAGCATTATATGTTCTTCAAAATTATTTGTCGCTAGGCCTACCTCGGGCACAACGAGGCACCAAAACTAGGATGCGATTTACATTTTCACACACTGTCTTTAAATACTGCAATACTTTTTCTTCAGAACCCGCACTAACTTGCTACCTTTTTGTTTTTCTTTATTTTTTATTCCCCTCCCCAAAGGTTAGTTCATGCATTCTGGCACCATCAGCATACTCCACATGATCCAAGGGCCCTCCACCCCCTCCTCCTCGGAGTCCTGTCCGGAATAAGAACAAAGGTAAAATAGGAGATACAAGCGCCAGAAAGGAGATAGAGATTCCTCAGGGTACCCCGGTTGCTAAGGAAACTACCGCACAACTGGAACAAAAGATGATGAAATTCCGAGAAGAACTGGATCAGGTTCGGAATTTGGCGAACCTATCATTTTCCCTCACCGCTCCTGATGTCAACAACCAAAATCCCGCACCTCCACAAAACACCCCACAACCACAGATACAACCCACTCACTGCAACACATGCCACACTCCAAATAACACTTCACTACTCATTCCTTAGCCACTAAACACCACAAATGACCATCTCCACAACACTCCTATTTTTATGGATACTGTACCCCACTACACCCAACCAATCTTAAATGCACCTGAGTCTGATGACAAAGACTCCCTCATCAGGAACTTAGCAGCAGAGCTCAAGAAATTAACCAGCCGAGTTCAGGGCATGGAAGGTAACAAAGGTATTGAAGGATTGAATTACGAAGACTTGTGCATCAACCAGATGTTGAACTTCCGGAGGGGTACGAACCTCCCAAGTTTGAAATGTTTGATGGAACAGGAGATCCCAGAGTCCACCTGAGGACCTGTTGCGATAAGCTAGTTGGGGTTGGAAGAGATGAGAAGATCCGTATGAAGCTCTTCATGAAGAGCTTAAAGGGAGATGCACTATCCTGGTACATCAGTCAAGACCCCAAGAAATGGACGAGTTAGGTAGGTATGGCATCAGACTTTATGGATAGATTCCGATTCAATACAGAGAATGCATTCTACATACAGAATTTGAAGAAGAAACCCACCGAAACATTCCGCGAGTATGCCACTCGTTGGAGGTCAGAAGCTGCAAAGGTCAGGCCGGCCCTAGAAGAAGAGCAAATGAATAGATTCTTTATCCGGGCTTAGGATCCCCAATATTATGAGAGGTTGATATTGATCGAGGGTCAAAAGTTCTCTGATATCATCAAACTCGGAGAAAGAATCGAAGAAGGTATCAAGAATGGTATGGTTACAAATCTTGAAGCATTGCAAGCCACCAATAAGGCTTTAAAAACTGGTGGCACATCCAAGAAGAAAGATGTGAGTGCCGTAATGGTCGCACATGGAGCCAAATCACCACCAAAATACCATACTTACCCATCACCTCCACTTATATACCAGCCCATCCCGAATTACCAAGCACCTGCACCCTCCTATACACCTCCCGTTTACCAATCCTCTCACCTCTCACATATCAACCCACCTCACCCAGATACTCTCAATCAGCACCTGTTTACCAAGCTTATAGTGCTCAACCCTCTCACTACCAATCACCACCCACCCGTCAAAATTTTCCAAGACCCAGACCAAATTTTGATCGCAAACCTCCCAGACAATACACAACCATCACTGAACCAATTGACCAGCTATATGAAAGACTTAAAGCTACTGGTTACGTCACTCCTACCCTAGCCAAAGCTCCAGAAAACCTCTCCCAGTGGATCAACCCCAACAAGATCTGTGCATATCACTTCGGCATGAAGGGATACACCCTTGACAAGTGTCATTCATTAAAAGATAAGATTCAGACCCTGATCGACAATAAGGTCATTGTAGCAAAGGAGCCCACTCCTAATGTCCGTAACAACCCCCTGCCTGATCACAAAGGTGGAGGCATTTATATGATCGAGATCGAGGATGATTGGGACCCTAAAGGGTCGATAGGTTTGATTGCTGAAGGGGATGAACCAAAGAAGTCAGCGGTCACCCTTAACCCAATTGTTGTGCAGAATCAGCCCTCAAGGGACGATGAAGTAAATATGTCTATACCTCTTGAACTTGAAGTGCCTCCTCCTGCAAAGGCGTCCGGGCCAATCGAGGTTGAATTTGGAGTTCCAAAGGCACCTACACCCTTTGAAGTAGTTGCGTTACCACCAAGGGTGCCTATTCCAGTGGCAATGACTGACACAACACCATTCCACTCAAATGCCATACCATGGGATTACACTATTGAAGCTAGGAGGAAAGGAAAGACCAGGACATGAGAAACAATTTCCGCGCAAGGAATAACTAGAAAAGGAAGGGTCTACACCCCAGAACACCTAGCCGAATCCGGTAAGCAAGCCCCGGGACGTCCCATTGAGACAGGACCTGACGATCTTTGGAGGAAAATATAGGCTAAGGACTACTCGGTCGCTGAATAGTTGAACAAAACGCCGGCACATATATCTATCCTGGCTCTTCTGCAGAGTTCATACGCTCACAAGAATGCCTTAATGAAGATACTGAGCGAAGCCTATGTGCCCAGCATTATAACTGGGGGTGAAATGGTGAATATAGTGGGGCAAGTGCTGGAGAGCCACAAAATAACCTTCCATGAAGATGAGTTGCCGCCAGAAGGTTTGAGTCATAACAAGGCACTGCACATCACCATGCAATGTGAAGATTATTTCATCACTAGAGTCCCGATTGATGAAAGATCAAGCCTCAACATCTGTCTGCTTGTGACTCTCAGAACTTTGGGGAAAGGCCTACACGAGATCAAAGACGGGGCTATCAACAGCAAAGCCTTCGATGGGTCCCAGAGGTCTACTATTGGTGAAATCAGCCTGTGCTTGCAAATGGGGCCAACATGGTTCGACGTCGACTTCCAAGTGATAGACGTCCCGGCATCCTACAACTTGCTGTTGGGATGCCCATGGATCTACGCTGCCGGAGCCGTAGCAACAACCCTGTATCAGGCAGTAAAGTTCGAATGGAATCACCAAGAAGTGATCATTCATGGCGATGGTAGTAACCCCATATATAGTCGCCAGACTATTCCAATGATCGGGGGCAGAAGGACAATAGGCGGGGAGACGTACCACCACATCGAAAGGGTCAACGCTGTCGCCAAAGATAGGTGGTGGGACACCAAGATCGAAAGTATCCTGGATTGGTGTGGGTACGAGCCTGGAAAGAGACTCGGTCAAAATCTTCAGGGGATCACTAAGCCCATCAAACTGAAGAAGCATGGAACTACTTTTGGCTTAGATACGGCTATACTTGGGAGGAATTCCAGAACTGGTCGCCACCATGGCACGACCCCTACTATCCATTGGAGTTTCCGATACCTAGCCTGGAGCAGATCTTCCAGCCGGTAGATACTATATATGGGTCAGAAGAAGATGAGGCATTGGCAGCCATGAAGAATTTGTTCATGGAGGATGATAATATGGACTGCTGTGTTCTTTTCGAGGAGTAGGGGGAGGAAGGCCCTTCCATACAAGTGGTGAAGCGAGGAGACCGCCTCATCAACTGGTCAATTAGGACCGTCAGAGCCTGGAGGGCTTCGGGGTAGCAAGGATAAACAAAAGCACCATGCATCTCATTTTATTTTATTTTACTAGCTCGTTTTCTTTTCGCATTGTCTTTAATTTTGAAAAGAGATCCGATGTTTCAAACAATTGTGAATTTAATCAAAGCATTTCAGTTTATCATATATATCGCTCTTATTATTTTCTCTATCATTTACTCTATTTTATACAACATTTCTATTACTTATCTTGATGATGAGCCAACGATTGTGACTTGCAACGAAATAACGTAACACAAGGACATAGACTCAGGAGAAGATGAGATACCCGAAGAGGTCGTCAGAGAAGTTGAGAATTTTGAGAATAGACCTAAGTCCAACCTAGAAGAAACTGAGGTCATTAGTTTGGGAGATACAGAGAATGTCAAAGAAACTCGCATCAGTGTTCACTTGTCGCCATCAGAGAAGGAAAAATATGCGAAATTTTTGAAAGAATATGAGGAAATATTCTCCTGGTCGTATGATGATATGACTGGTCTCAGCACGTCCATTGTAGCTCATAAGTTTCCCACAAATCCAGCCTGTCCGCTGGTAAAGCGGAAGCTCAGGAAATTCAAGCCCGACATGAGTTTGAAAATTAAAGAAGAGGTTACTAAGCAGGTCAAAGCTAAAGTTCTCAAAGTGGTAGAGTATCCAACATGGTTAGCCAACATCGTGCCAGTACCAAAGAAGGACGGGAAGGTTAGATTTTGTGTCGACTACCGGGATCTCAACCGGGCCAGTCCCAAAGATGACTTCCCCTTGCCAAACATACACATTCTTATCGACAATTGCGCCAAGCATGAGTTGCAATCATTCGTTGATTGTTTTGCTATGTATCATCAGATATGGATGGATGGGGAAGATGCAGAGAAAACAACTTTCATCACGCAATGGGAGATGTATTGTTACAAAATGATGTCGTTTGGGTTGAAGAATGCTGGCGCCACCTACATGAGAGCCATGACTACCATCTTCCACGACATGATACACAAGGAGATCGAGGTATATGTGGATGATGTCATCATCAAATACAAGAAAGCCATTGATCATATGGGAGATCTGAGAAAGTACTTCAATAGACTGAGAAGGTACAATCTGAAACTGAATCCCGCCAAGTGTGCATTCAGGGTTCCTGCTGGAAAACTACTAGGTTTCATCGTGAGTCGTCGAGGAATAGAATTGGACCCATCAAAGGTCAAAGCCATTCAAGAATTGCCACCGCCAAAGAACAAGAAGGACGTGATGAGTTTCTTGGGAAGTCTCAACTATATCAGCTGGTTCATAGCCCAGTCCACAGTCATTTGCGAACCTATCTTTAAAATGCTGAAGAAAGACACTGCTACTAGATGGACTGATGATTGTTAGAAAGCCTTTGACAGAATCAAGAAATACCTATCAGTGCTGCCGGTATTGGTTCCTCCCGAGCCAGGAAGGCTTTTATTGCTTTACCTTGCGGTATTGGATGGAGCATTCGGTTGTGTTCTGGCACAACATGATGAAACGGGGAGAAAGGAGCAAGCCATCTATTATCTTAGCAAGAAGTTCACCCCGTACGAGGCTCGATATTCTCTATTAGAGCGCACCTGTTGTGCTCTGACTTGGGTAGCTCATAAATTAAGGCATTATTTCTGTGCCTACACTACTTATCTCATATCCAGGATGGACCCGTTGAAGTATATCTTCCAGAAGCCCATGCCCACTGGCAAGCTCGCCAAGTGGCAAATCTTGTTGAGTGAATTTGACATCGTTTACGTGACTCAAAAAAACATCAAGGGTCAAGCCATAGCAGATCACCTTGCCGCGAATCCCATTGAAGGAGAATACGAACCATTGAAAACGTATTTTCCTGACGAAGAAGTGTCCTTTGTAGGAGAAGATATTGCAGAATCCTACGATGGTTGGAGGTTGTTTTTCGATGGAGCCACAAATTTCAAAGGAGTTGGCATAGGGGCAGTCCTAGTATCAGAAACCGGTCAGCATTATCCGGTATCCACCAATTTCATATTCCCTTGCACAAACAACATGGCTAAATACGAAGCTTGCATCCTGGGACTCAAGATGTCCATTGACATAAACATTCAAGAGTTGTTAGTGATCGGAGACTCGGACCTACTCATACACCAGGTGCGAGAAGAGTGGGAAACCAAGAATTCTAAGATACTACCTTATCTGCATCACATACAGGAGTTAAGGAAAAGATTCACAAAGATGGAATTTCAACATGTCCCCAGGGTTCAGAACGAGTTCGCTGATGCATTAGCCACTTTATCATCCATGATCCGGCATCTAGATATGAATTTCATTGATCCCATCACAGTAAGGATTTATGATCAGCCAGCTTATTATGCTCACGTTGAGGAAGGAGCAGACGAAAAACCATGGTTCCAAAGAGTATTTGACCGTAGGGGAATATCCAGAACTTGCCAACGCACTCAGAAACGCACACTTCGGAGATTATCCAACAACTTCTTTCACAGTGGGGGAATCCTGTATAGGAGGACTCCTGATTTGGATTTATTAAGGTGTGTCAAAGCAAAAGAAGCAACCAGACTATTGGACGAAGTGCACGCAGGGACCTGCGGGCCGCACACGAATGGTTTTGTCTTAGCAAAGAAGATACTCCGAGCAGGGTATTTCTGGATGACTATGGAAACAGACTATATCCAGTACGTTCGCAAGTGCCATCGCTGTCAGATATATGCAGATATGATAAAGGTGCCTCCGAAGGAGCTTACTGCAACAAGCTCACCGTGGCCATTCATCGCCTGGGGAATGGATTTCATTGGACCTATTGAGCCTGCTGCATTAAATGGGCACAGATTTATCCTGGTGGCAATTGATTATTTTACTAAATGGGTTGAGGTAGCGTCATACAAAGCAGTGACTAAGAAAGTTGTGGCAGACTTCGTCCGTGATCGTATTGTTTGCCGATTCGAGGTTCCAGAATCAATCATCACTGATAATGGTTCCAATCTTAAAAACAACTTGATGAAAGCAATATGTGAGACATTCAAGATCATACACAAGAATTCTATAGCCTACAGGCCTCAGATGAATGGAGCTGTAGAGGCAGCCAACAAGAATATCAAGAAGATACTAAGGAAGATGGTCGAAAGTCACAAACAATGGCATGAGAAGTTATCATTTGCCTTGCTAGGATACCGCACCATGGTCCACACATCAATCGGGGCGACTCCCTACATGCTAGTTTATGGTACGAAGGCGGTCATTCCCGCTGAGGTAGAAATCCCTTCCTTGAGAATCATACAAGAAGTAGTGTTGGACGATGCAGAATGGGTAAAAGGTCACTAGGAGGAGTTAGCCCTTATAGATGGAAAAATGATGAATGCAGTTTGCCACGGTCAGTTATATCAGAACAGAATGTCTAGAGCCTTCAACAAAAGAGTCAAGCCAAGGAAGTTCACACCGGGGCAGCTGGTGTTGAAGAAAATATTCCCACATCAAGATGAAGCCAAGGGAAAATTCTCTCCCAACTGGCAAGGTCCATATATGGTTCATCGAGTTCTAACTGGAGGAGCCCTTATTCTTGCAGAAATGGACGGAGAAGTCTGACCAAAGCCAATCAACTCAGATGTAGTGAAACGATATTATGTGTAATCACCTATGATTGCTTTATGATGTAATTTGAACTACGCCTGACTTGATTCCAGCTTAAGAGGGGATACGTAGGCAGCCCTAAGGTTCGGTCACAATTTAATATAATCTTCATTTCCCCTATTATTGGAACTAGGGCAGAATTTTGAGGAGGACCCTCAAAATTCCGAAGTTGGTCTTCAGCCGTCCATCACCAAGGATGTCACCTCAGTAAACTGGGGCAGAATTTTGAGGAGGACCCTCAAAATTCCGAAGTTGACTTTTCATTCATTCAGCGCAGCCGTCAAAAGTGCCAGCCTAGTAAACTAGGGCAGAATTTTGAGGAGGACCCTCAAAATTCCGGAGCAAGAGAGGTTGCAATGCTTCAAACCACGTTGCAGTCGTTGGTTCATTTTAAACAAAACTATTGTGTACTTACGTTATATTTGTTAAATCATGCATAACTATGATAGTTGCTATTTAGCAATGCTACCCTAATAACACGCAACGCCGGAAGCCACGGGAAAACGAACTAACCTTTCCCCTTTACAAAACTCACGATTTTCTTTGGATGCAGGCACCCGAGTCACAAACATAATGCGCAATCGCATTGAACCGCTGCACCCATTCGCATTTGCTATCCGCACGCAATATCCCCCAGCAGCCTCAATATCACAATCAGTTACTAGCTATTAGCTAAGAATCTTTTATTACTATCTGCACTATCTGAAATATCGCAGATTTACATTTTTTACATCGGCTAAAATATCGCCAAACTATATTTAAACTCTCTATTGGCTGAAACATCGCCATTTTACTTTCATATCGGCTGAAATATCGCCAAACTACTGTATTTAAATTTTCGATCAGCTAAAATATCACCATTTTACTTTTCACATCGACTGAAATATCGCCATTTTACTTTTCACATCGGTTGAAACATTGCCTATTTATTTAAAGTTCTGTCGGCTGAAATATCGCCATTTACATTTTCTGCATCAACTGAAATTTCGCCAAACTACTATTTAAATTTCTGTCGGCTGAAATATCACCATTTACGCTTTTGCATCGGCTGAAATACCGCCAAATCCTGCATTTCATGGGCTGAAATATCGCCAAACTGTCCAAAGGTGTCATCGTTCGGAGGCATCATCTTCATAGCCCGAGAACACCATGCCATTGCCCGAGGATCCCACTTTATATCTTGCACATCATTATTCAAAGGCATCATAGTTCGGAGGCACCATTATCATAGCCCGAGAACATCATTTCATAGTCTGTGAATCCTTTAATTTTGCGCTTCATGGCCCAGGACATTATGGTCCGAGGACGTCATCCTAACCGTCCAAGGACAGCATTCATGGTCCAACGGGAACTTGCATCATATTTAAGTTTACGCACGATATACGCCTATATTGCTCACTTGAAGGTACACCGGCTAGCAGCAGTCGTCTCAGCACGAGCGAACCCGTTCCAATTCTCGCAGCTGATCAACTTCAAAATACCTCTTGCTTCCCCCAAGCGTCGTGTCCGTCCTTTCAAATCTCCATCGGCAGGTTCCGTCAATGGTTCTTGAACTACATACGGCCTGATTCATACAAAACTAGGAATATGTAGGCAGCTCAGAGACCAGAGCTCGGTCAAATTCTTTTCAAAACGCCGCTTCCGGTCAAAATTGGCCATCATATCTTTACCCGACAACTCTTTCATCCTTCCCGGGTAAAGAGGGGCAGCTGTTGAAAACCAATTTTTCTGTGAGTATTTTATATACCCAAAATACTTTCAAATAACATATATATACATATATGATCACACACAAGAGTTTTGGTACTTTACCAAATTTTTAATGATTTTTTAAACCAATTTATTGCCTATTTTTATAACATAAAATCCAATAATTATTTCCAAAACTATCATTTTTGAAAATATCTTTTTTTTATTCTCATATTTACACCAAAATATGACTAACATGATTTTTTTACATTTTTTACAAATTCACTTAGTATTTTTAAAAACTAAATTGCACATAATTGCAATATTAGCCCCTTTTAAGATTTAATTATAATTATATTTATAAAATTGACTCCTATATTTTTAATTAAATAATTATGTATTATTAATCATTTTAGTATGTTTGATTTACTTCCAGAAATTATTTTGCTATTTTTATAAATTAAACAAGGAAAAAGTGGCTATTTAAAAGCTAGCCCTTCTTGCATTTTCAATTTTAACCAGGAATTGAGCCCAATCTCAGCCTCATATCCCAGCCCAATTCCCTAACCCAATTTCCCGACCCTATACACATTTAACTGACCCAACCCATAATCCCTTTTAATCCTGGTCGTTGATCATTTAGATCAACGGTCACCGTTTCCCCTTTCCTTTTTTAATTCCAAACTACCCCCAAACCTTCCCCATTCTCTCAAAGATGCCGCCTCTAATCCCTCGTCTCTCTCAAACGCTCTCACCCACTTGAAACCCTAACAGTCGCCTACCCGTCTTCGAACTTAAATTACCGGAATCCATGGCTAATCTAACCATGGACGACCTCTACCCATCGTCTAACTCTCTCACATGCCTGGTGCCTAAAGATTCAAAGGCCAGTCTGCGAGGGTCTTCACCCAGACCTTTATCGATTCAAGATTTTCGGCCATTTCCAGCCCTGCTCCAGCGTATCTTAGCCTCCTGAGCTCGGTTCCGACCTTATCGACTCAGATCTGATCTCGTGACTTCCAAGCCTTTCTCATCCTTTAGGGTTCTCAGAAACCCTAGCCTATTCAAGGTTCTTTTTCATTTTATTCGTTTAGATCTGTGCTAGATCTATGCTGTGTGTGATGTTTAAAGCAGTTTCCCCAAATCTCCCTTTTCAAAACCCTTTGATTTTGAATTAGGGTTTCTGAGTCTGTCTTTTAAATGTTTTGTTTGATTCGTCTGCTTAGCATCTCTAGGTTTAATTGGTGATGGAAAGCCCTAATTTTTTGAATTTGTTTGATTTTCTAAGTCTACATGTTGGTGTTCGTTTGATCTACTGCTTAAGTGTGAAAGCCTTAATTTTAGGGTTTATTTTAGACTCTGAGGCTATTTATGTGTTTATCTTCTTATTTTCTCTAAATCTGATTGATTCTGGAAAACCCTAGTTCTTTGGGGGTTTGTTTGAGTTCTTGAAGTTCTTCGTCTATTCGAGATTGCTCGATCTGATTCTTTTACTTTAGCATGTAATTCTTTTGGTTCTAAGCTCTTGCTGCTTGTCAAACTCGTCTATAATTTTCACTCGACTCTTTACATGTTTCTGATCCTTTGTCTGTCACTGAAACCTGACTTACGTGACTATCATGTGATTATACTCTTTGTCATGAGTACAACCTCACATGCCTAAGGCTATGCACTCCTTTATATGTTAAATTTCCCTCTTGAAGTAGCCCTTAATTATGGGCTGACTTCAAATCTCTTTGTGTGATTTTGATTGCACTCTTGTAATTGATTCTTTCCTTATTGTACTGATTTCCCTACTTCTCAGACCTATTTGAATGCTTGCCTTGAAATCTCGACCCCTGCCTTTCCTACTCAAGTTGATTGATTCCCTTACCTTGATTATATTGGTATTGGATTCTTATAGACCTTTCCTTGATTAGAGTCTGATGAACCTAGCCTCTATTATCTACTATGTACATGTACTATGCTTGAAATACTTCCTTATTAGTCATATTCAGCCTATGTAATCTCTTTCCTTATTTAGCATTTGCATGTTACCGTTTGATTTTAATTCCTTAATTAAAGGAAGTCTTTGATACTGATTTAATTTTAATTGACACTTGTTCCCCTAATTATTGTTGAACTACAATCCTTACCATATTTTCTTATTTTTACACTATAAATACTCGCCTCCCTTCTCTTTGGACACACTGACACAGAACACAATCTGAGTTCACAAGTCACTCTCACTTAAAACTTTCTCTCTCTCTGATACTTGTGCTGCTATGGACTTTGTTTACTCTACTTTCTTCTACACTCTTGCTTCTCTACTGGTATGTCAATCTTATTTTAAATACTGCTTCTCTACTATGTGTTTCACATCCTAGTTCTGTTATGCTTTCCTTTACTGTTTTTCTGCAACTTTGTCATTGTTGTTCCTATGTGAATTCCCTTACCCTTTACCCTTTGTATGTGAATTATGGTTCAGGGCATTAAAGCACTCTAATATTGTTGTGCATGATCCTAAACTGGATTCTTTGTATCCATAACTCAATCAATTCCCACTCCTTTTTCCCTTATATGAGTCTGAGCCTTGGACTTGGGTCTGATAGTGTCCTAATCACTATCCAGACCTTAGTCTGACCTTCAAGGGTCTGCTCCTAACTTGTTTAACCAAACAAGTGGTCAGGGTTGTTCCAGCCTACTTTGTGGCTAGGTATGACCACCACCACATGGTTCCCCAATTCCCCTTTCACTTTGCACTTACTCTTAGCTATTAAGTTCTGCCCCTCTCTGGCAAGCCAAGCTTTGGGACCCCTTGAGCTCCCTCTGAACTTGGATGCCTGAGAGCTGGCTCTCCCACACTGCACTATTCTAATTCTAATGGTATCCTGGGTGTAAGCAATGCCTGGAATCCCTGAGATCCCTTTGAACTTTGAACCACCCTGGATAAAGATAAGGCTTTGGAAATCTGGATCCCGGAAGTGGCTCAATCGCATATTATTAGACATTAAGGTTGAATTAGGCTGCTCGGATCTAGCTGTTAGCTCTTGATGTACTTTTAATTTCCAGTTTGATATATTGGGTTGTAATAACTTGTATGAAACTCGGGGAGTATAGTAAGAGGGTGTGGGAGGGGTCTTTACTTTCTTGCAACCAAGGGGTAGAAATCATGATTTAGGATTTTATTTTCTAATCAAACTAGAAATCCTGCCTGTAGGGTCCTTAATACTGATTCAATCACATAGAGACCGTGGCTATAGGATTTAACGCTTAACTTTACTACAAAATCACCTAGAAAGCATGTCTATAGGACTTAACACTCATGTTCTATAATTACACATATAGAGATCATGTATATAGACTCTTGCATTTCTGCATATACAAATTTCATTAGGCAAACCATTGGTAGGTTTAACAATAAGGTTGCATATAGACATCATGTGTATAAGGCTTCTATTAATGTCATGAAAAGGTATTAAAATCAGTAAACGTATAGAAAGCATGGCTATAGGAAATCTCGATTTTCAACATCTTCATTCATTTTTAAAACAATATGAATTGCTGGAACTCGTATCTAGTTTACTAAAAACTGGTAGTTTTCTACCCCCCTTTTCTGAAACTCGCTAAAATTGGTAAACCTTTTTCTATAATCAATCCGCACTTTCCTGAAACTCACAAACCTTTTAATCAGTTTCATCTTTTCTGAAACTACTGGTAACTCTTTTGCATCTTTTTCCTGAAATCAATAAATCATACGCCTAGTTTTTATTTCAAATCAGTATATGTCAAGGCATGCTAAACTATATGATTATTTGACTTCTGGGGTTAATTTAAGGCTTATTTGCTTGTTTGTTCTTCCCTTTTACTTGATACTTGTTTTGAATGTCGAGCTAGAATTTTATACTTAGAACTCCACAAAGGCCTCCATCCCTTTCTTTCCCCTTTATGATTAGAAGTCCTAATATCCCGGGACTGATAGGATTGGGACGGGTATTAGCATGCGATAAGTAAACGATATCGTTTTGCGCTTTAATACCTTAACGGGGTGGGAAGGGTAGACATGGAGATGATGATTACACGATAACACTATGCGTACAATTGGGTACCAGTGTTGTGTGAATGATCCATGTAATATATAAACCTAGGACCCCCCCTCCCTCTTTATTAGTTTAACAATTTTCAGAATTTTAAAAGCTGCTGCACTTTCAACTTCCATTTCTTACACGACTTTTGAGTTGCTTGCACCAATTACTTGACCCCCTTCCCTTTACTTGTGTATCTCTTTTATAATAAAGCAGTTTCTTTCCTGAATTTCAGCACTTCTTTAACCCCTTTTTTATGCTTCTTATTTGCAATAATTGTTTGTTTATTCGCGTTTGCATTTAAAGTCACAATTCTAGCATGGCGGGGAACCACACTAGTGGATCTTGAGGGGTGCCTAACATCTTCCCCTCGAGATAATTTCAAGCCCTTACCCAAAACTCTGGTCTGCATCTTTAATTCTTCT
>MU729130.1:11596-26923 GCA_026770625.1 Nicotiana glauca
ATTTTACGAGACCGAGGTAGACTTGCAGGCGTCCGCATGCCCGGCGTCTCCTCCTTATGTTCTCTTTTAGACTGTTGCCTCCTTGTTTCGAGACAGACAACTTTTATGTTTCTTTCAGACCTTTGTATTTAGTATATTCTTAGTGGTTCGTGAGTAATGTGACACCAAATCTTGGGTAGAGACTATTATTGATTATTCCGCGTTTGATTCAGACTTATAAATTAGACTTTCGTTATTATTATTATTATTATTGAATTCTATATTTCTTATTGATGCTATAAATTATTGACAGATTTGTTTATTAATGAAAAGGTAAATAAGTTGGCTTGCCTAGCTACCACCAGTAGACGTCATCACGATCCCGATCGTGGAAAATCTGGGTCGTGACAGGTGAGCACCTATTTAGGCTGATTAGATAAAGCCAAAAAAAATATTAAATAATTTCAATCAAAGACTAAAAATATAATTAAAGTTCATATGTAGATATTTTTTATTAAAACTCATCATTTTATAGTGAAATAAATTAATTTTGTAACAAAAGAAATAATGACATAAAAATAAGATAAAAAAAATAAATATAGAAAAAAATGTTAGAAAGATCTAAAAACGAAAAATAAAAGATGACAACAAATTTCTTCTTATGTTTCATCTTTGTTGAGTATAAAAAATTTGAAAGTTAATCTCATTGATTTCAAAAAAAAATTTCAACTCAAATACATAAATTATAAGATAAGGATATCTTCGAATATTTTTTTTAATTTACATTATGTGTCGTTTTTTAAAAATCACTATTACTAACAAACTGATATGATATTCAAATTTAAATTGGAATGCAATTTGAGTAGTTTGCATTGAGGTTAAGCCAAGTATGATGTCAAAAAATAAACTACTTGACAATTTTAAGACAATATATGCGATATTTTATACTAATAATCAACTAATTTAATATTTAATGATTCAAGAGCAAAATTGTTGTATATATAGGGTATTAAAAATCAATATTTTGGGGCTAGAGATATTGATAAACTTAAAGTGGAGTCATACTGAAATAAATCCGGCCAAAGCATCATTTAAATTTTTATATAGACGATTAAAGTGAATTTTAAATTAAGGATAATATCTTCACTTGCATCATTATAAAGATAATCATTATTATAATATATATATAAAGTATTAGAAATTGTAATTTCAAAATAGAAATATTTTTTGAAAGATAAAATCATACCAATAAGAGTTCAAGTCGTAGTATAAGAGTCATATCGTAATCAAAAAATCATTTATATCGTGTCAACCTTTGTGATTTGCTATAAATATGAGTTATTATTTCACTTTGTGGCTCTTTTTAGGTTCCAATGACACTTATGATAATAGTGCAAAAATAAAATTATCACTACGAGAATTGAGAAAATGTTAGTCTTTTTTCATGTAGTGTTTCTTAATTAATATCATACGATTATCTATAATTATTTAGAAGGTATAAATGTTAAGGTTATTTACATATAATTCAAATAACTCAGATATTTAACATGGTTAATGTCAAATATCAGAGTGGAGTAAACAAAATTCACTAGTTAAAGAATTTTTATATTTTTTGTCCGATCCAAAATCCAAAATCACTAAGGGTCGTGATGGCGCCGGACACCACTGTCAGGCAATCCAACACTAATTCACTTGAAATTTCTTGTTTTAACTTTTTCGAAATCATTCCTTTTGTACATTAAACAATAAGTAATAAGTTTTATTGAATAGATACTGATGTCTTTAACAAACTCAATATTACACCATCCCATAATCATCCCAGAACCTGGTGTCACAAGTGCATGAGCTATCTATAGGAAATAAAATAATACAACAACTGTCCGGGAATACAAATAGGACAAATAATAAATATGGAAATATGAAAGAGACTCTGCTGGCTGCGGGTCTTCTCGAAAAGTACAGCTCACCTAGTCTCTGTAGCAACCATGCTGCTATGCCCACTAGGTCGCTAGAGATGTAGGTTCTTGTGCAACAAAAATGCACTGCAAGTGTAGCATGAGTACGAAAACAACGTGTACTCAGTAAGTATCCCACATAATCTCGAAGAAGTAGAAACGAGAGGTCGACTTCGACACTTACAAGTAGTCCAATAGTGATATACAATTAATATAATAAAATTCAAGATTTTATAAAGCATGGTCGTAACTCAACAGAATGAAACAAGTAATCAATTCCTTTATTCACAAGGAAATTTCCAATCATCAATTATACATTTATTCTCAAGTCAGGGACTGACAATATCAACTTCAATGAATTTCAAGGCAAGCAATACAAGCATGCGCAACTCATGCCGAGGTCGTACGGCTCGATCCAATAATATTTAAATTGTGCACTGCCAGAGGGTTGAATGGCGCGAACCATAGATGCATCTAATACCCCGCTTGTGAATCATACATGCGACGCGGTCAAATTTAAATAAACACTCCAAAAAGTCAATCAAGAAACCATCAGGGAATCAATTATCCAATAAAAATAAATATATCTTTTTAAAAGTCAAGAAACGAATGTCTAGTTTTTTTTAATAAATTCTTTCATACATTTCAATATGGTTTAAGCATTTCAATTTGACAACAAGAATTAAAATATTACAAGTAAAACATGTCTTTGGGTTCCTAGACTACCCGAACTTAAGCATAATAATAGCTACGCACGGACTCTCGTCACCTCGTGCGTACGTATCCCCAAAAATTAGGAGAACATAACCAATTAACTCACCTATGGGGACAATTCCCTCTTACAAGGTTATAAAGAAGACTCACCTCGCTCCAAAGTTCCATAACCGGCATTCCACTCCTTTCCGAAGACTTAAATTGATGCACAACGCTCCGAAACTAGCCAATAATTATGCAAATCAATTAATATATGTTAAATTACTCATAATAATCAAATTTATAACAATTCCTAACTCCGATCGAAAGGTTGACAAAATTTCCCTCGAGCCCATTGTAAGCACGTGATTTTTGCCCTATACGAGATACTCCTACAAATTTCAAGAAAATAGATTTTCTTTCATTTTATAGAATTTTGTAGAATTTTTATCTTGTGCACGTTTAAGTCATAAAAAATACCAAAAATATCACGCATGACATTTAGGCCTTACTTTTACATTTTTAGGATTAATCGATAGTTACTTGCTTTATAAAAATTAAAAATCACAAAAAATGCTTCATTTTTACACCTTTCCTTTCTATTGATTTTTTCTTTTTTAATTTAGGATTAAATAACTTTTATAATTTTTATAGTTAGTATAATTTTATATATCTTTTTTTAGGGATTTTTAATTCTAGGATTTAAAAAAAAAAGATAAAAAGAAAATTGGAAATGAAAAAGAAGAATTGGAAGAACCTTCCCTCACATGAGACCCTCCCCCAAAAATATTTCCCCCAAAGACCTTTCCCCATATGAGACCTTCCCCCACACAAGACCCCCCTCCACATTAAAAACACACACACCCCCAAAAACTAGGGGGGAGCTGCGCCTAAAATTGGAGAGACCAACGCCTGGAAATACAAAAACCTGCGCCGCTGAACAGAGACTCCCCCCCTCGAAGTCATCTTCTTCGCACCCCGCCACCCTCCTGAAACCAAACGACCATAAACACCTATTAGCTCTCTTTTGATAGAAAAAAAAACACCCCTGAGCCGTCTTCTCCTTCAACACCTTCATCAGCCACAAACTAGCCCATCGCTACCTGCAACTTTTCGAGAACAGCCGCACACCCTCGCCTCTCATCACTTCATCCGCAGCTTTAGGCAGCAACTTTACTTCATCAGTTGTTATTGTTTAAATTTTGGTTTCTTCTCACGATTTTCGATTTCAAACCCATGGAATCCGACTGATGTTTGATGGAGGTAGCTTTGGTTTCGAGCTTGCCGGTCAGCTGGTATCTCGTTCGGGTTCCGATCTAGCAATTCGAGTATTGTGTCAATTGTTGATTCTGCAATGTATTCGATTTTGGTTTTTGGTCCGTAGGAAGCGGCCTTGTTTCAGAGAATACAACACCATTGTTCTTGAGGTCCATTCTTGCCTCTTTCTTCTTTAAAATTTGTCTCACAATTGTTAGTTATGTTTGGTTTGCAGTTCATGCTTTAATTGGTATTTTGTAGATGATTTGCAATTTGTTGGTTCCAGATCTGTTTGAACTTAGAACCTTTAATTGAATGCCAAATAGTAACAAGTGTTAAATTTATAATTGTACTGGGTTGTGGGGACTAACTGATGAAAAAGGGTATGAGCCTCAATCATGAACTTTGATTGGGAATTGGGTTTAACAGCAATTCTGGGCTGAGTAACGTTTTTTTTTTTAAAAATTTGGTCGACATTTTATTTTGAAGCTTGATTGAGGCTCGATCATTGGAATCAATCGATCTATTTGAACTACTATTTCATTGTTGTTGATTCACTTCAAAGGTTGTGATTCTTCGCACACTTTTCGTATGGAAAGCCTTGACTAGAAATGTTAGTTTAGAATGGATGATCCCTTTTTCTTCTTTGTCAATTTTACCAAGTACTTTAGTTATGAGAATTCCTTTGCTTAAACTTATTTATGGTGATTTCTGAGGGAATCTTCTGTTTCAATTGTGGTTACTTGACTATTCTGATTTATAATTAATTTGGGATTGTTGTAGATGAAACTATTTCAATAAATAGGTTTAGGAAATGTAATCTTTATATAGCATGCTATAATGAACTATCGTGACTATGGGTCCGATTTCTGTGGCATAGTCAAGAATACAATTTTCAAATTCGGGGGGTGCATTTCATATAATCCATTTATAACAACTTTGAATAATGAAGCCTTTTAGAATAATTCAGGGCGTGCCGTGCCAAATAAAATCTTAATTGCATGACCCCCGTTTAATTAATCTTGTTTAACTTTAGCGTTCGAGGAGTTCCATTTAGCAAATTCCATGGCCCTCGCAAAGTGCAAACGCGTAGTTACTTTAGGCGCGTATTTAATAACCTACTTTCCTAAACTCGGGTGTACATTAATGTGATCAAAATCTAAATTCCAATGAAGTTAAAATATATTAAAAAATTATGGGTGCATTTATGTGACGTGGTTCGAGACATGTTTTAACGACGTTGCAATCTTCTTTAAAAAATATGAATAAAAGCGGTTAAAAAGTTAAAATTTGCACATAGGTTCATAATTGTATAAAATCAGATAACTAAGCCAGATATGACAGTTGAGCGACTGTGCTAGAACCACGGAACCTGGGAATGCCTAACACCTTCACCCAGATTAATAGAATTCCTTACTCGGATTTATTGTTCGCGAATTGTTAAACAGAGTCATTCTTTTCCTCGATTCGGGATTCAACCGGTGACTTGGGACACCATTAATCTCCCAAGTGGTGACTATGAATCTTCTAATAACAAATCCCGTTTCGATTGTCACTTCAAGTTGGAAATAACTCCCTTATTATTATACCCTCTCCTCGGGGGTGTAGTAGGAAAAAGGAGGTGTGACAGCTCTGGCGTCTCTGCTGGGAACAGGAAACCAGAACTTCTGGTTCAGGGTTCAGAATTCGAGCTTAGATGAATTGTTATATTTCGCTTTGTTTATTATCTAATTTTATTACATGTTTGGGACTAATGTGCAAAATATTGCTTTTTACCGCTTTGACATTATTTGAATTGTATATATAAAATTGTTACGAAACCCCTCTCTTCTTATCTCCAGGGATGTGCTCGCTGGTCGAGACTCCCTATTCTGTTAGCATCATACCTTAAAGTAAGAAAGAGGCCGAACAAGTTACTAAGTCGGATGGCCTTTTCGTTCCCGGTACGTAGCCCCCTCCTCGACTCAAGGTGTCCGCTTGGGTACACAGTCTAGAACATATACCCAGGTTTTGAACCTAGAATAACTTAGCCTCATGCCGGATCCCTAGTAGGAACGGTTATCTACATCATGTGCATTTTGACTTAGGGGACTCAATACAGGGGTTGGGTCCATCTAGGACAGGTGTACCCAAAATAACAGACCATCTTGATGCATCCTATGTGCTACAATGTTGCATTTATTCAAGGGGAAAAGGGCCATTTGGCAGACCAATGATAGTTGAGGGCAAATGAAAAAATGAAGAGGAAAAAATAAAAAAAATAAAAAAAAGAAAAAGAAAGAGAGAGAGTGAAGTGTGAAAATAAAGCAAGTAGGGCCCAATTATGTTTTTTGTTAAGTTTTTATTAAGAAAAAGACAAAAAAAAATACATGAAAAATTCAAAAAGATTTTGCACCTTTTATCATTTTTCAAACAATCAAAAGTCAAAAAAAAAAGGAAAAAAAAAATCCAAAAAGGGTTGGCATGTTTCATCATTTTCAAGGAAAAGACAAAAAAAATATTTTCTTTAAGTTAGTTGTTTTGTTTAATTTTTCGCCCGTATCCAATCTGCCCGAACTACGCGAACCTGATTCTCGTTTCCCGGGGCAGGATACGTAGGCAACCCACATAGGGTCCGGTCTTCCTAGTAAATCTTAGGTTCTTGTCTTTGCGGGGTCTTAGCCAAATTTTACACTTCTAGCCACCTTTTGGCTAAATAAGTCATTTTGCAAAAATAATCGCAACCATGTCTTGCATGTGTCTAATAGAAAATATTTTTGTCTCACATGGTGTTGGTTTAAGTTTTCTCATACTGGTTTGGATCATTTATCGGAGTTTGAGCATGACAGATACCCCAGGATCACTGTATTTGGGAGTTGCCCTAGGAGTTTTTATGTTTTAAAGTCTTTTGTTCATGTTTTACTTTCTAATCTTGTAAAGTAGTATTCAGTCATTTAGTTGATTTTTGAGTTTGTGATAGTCTACTTAAGTTTTTCGAGTCTTTTGTTATTGTATTTGGAAATGTATTACAAGTTAAAAATCCAAAAAAAAAAGAGAAAAAAAAAAAGAAATTTTGCATTTTTATATTTCCGTGATAAGTTTCCGTTAGAATACTAGTTGTAGAAATGAAAAAAAAAATTGAGGTGGTTTTTCCTTTAGGCAATTAATATCTAGGACTTAAAATAAAAATTATTTTTATATTTCCTTTACTATATTAGGACCAAAGATTCAAAAAAAGAGAATATTTTTTTTTAGTACCTCTTTAAGGATTTTTTCTAAGGTATTAATTTCAAAATTCAAAAAAAAAAAGATTCTCTTTTGGGGCTATTCTTTGGGAAGTTATTGAAAAATGAATGAAAAAAAAAGAACAATTCTCTTTATTTTACAAGAACTTTAGGACATTGTACATAGAAGAAAAAGACAACATACTTTATCTTTGGTTTATTTTTAGAATTTAATCTTTAGGTAATCAAAATTGAAATCCAAAAATATTTTTTTTTTCTTTTTCATTGCTTGTTTCGAAATATTGCGTTAGGATACCAAATGAAAATTCAAAATATGTTCATGTGGTTTATTCTTTAGATTTCCTTCTTAAAAAGAAATAAAAAGAAAAAAAAAAGAATCAAAAAATATTTTTTTTCTCTTCTAGGATATTTTTTCTTAATAGAGTATTTGTTTCACAAAAAAAAAAAAAAAAAGACATGCCCGTTAAGCTTGATTTTAGAATAGGTCATAGAACATTAAGTCTAGAAAATTCAAAAAAAAAAAAGATTTGCTTCTTTTATTTCTCTTTTCTTATCAGAGTAGTCATTAAGGTAAAAAAAAAAGGGTCATTTTGTTTACTTTATTCCCATTCTTCCAGAACTACGCAAAGATCTAATTCATGCGGGGTCATGATACGTAGGCAACCTACATAGGGTTCGATCGCATCATTTTTTTAATTATTAAAAGAAAAGGAAAGAAAGAAAAGGGGGAAAATCAAGGAAAATAAAAGAGAGAAGAAAGAAAAAAGAGAGGTGAAGTCATGGGATGTGAGAAATGAGAGGGAAGAAAAGAGTGATAATTAGAGGAAAAAAGAGGAAGAAAAATGAGCGAGCTAAAGAAAGGCGAGGAAAGCAAAGAAAAGAGAGGTTGAAATGAGCAAATTGGGATGATGCCAACTGATCTTTGTACCCTCGAAGTCATTTTAGAACCGATAACTATGGCTAGGTGCATTGCACGTAAAGTGAGATTATCTTATGATAAATACCCTAACGCTAACGTGATGGCTTCAGTTTGTTGTACTCATAGCAGAAAAGTGGTTGGTTTGTGGTTTTTAAAGTGGTAACTCTTCTCTACAACACAACGACAAAAGGCAATGGCAGACAACAATAGAACTGGGTTGGTTGATACCAGGGCCCGGAAGCAGTTGGTTGAATGAGACAATGGGTTAATTGAAGAGGTACGGATGTTAAGACAACACATGGCAGACATGTATCAGGTTTGGATGACTAGAAAGGCACAACCCCCGCCACCACCCAGCTTCCTAGACGCTGTCCTTACCCAAACTCCAGACACAACGCCAGGAGATCTTCCGCCCTCTCTATATTTAACCGCTTATCACAGCTTTTCCAGCCGCCCTAATAGCTCCGTCATTCGTCGTCCAACTATCTTTTCCCAAAAGTGCCCTCCAGTCACATCCACTGTTCTCGACAATGAACACGTTCCCAAAGCTCATAACGCCCAATATTACCCCTCCGAGGTTGCTCACAAGGTTCCCTACTCGCACAAGCAAGGCCCACGGGATGAGCCTCATGTTGAAAATGGAGAATTCACAGGAAGAGAAGGGTCAGATGGGGTACCCAGGAAGCTGAAAAGCATAGAACAGTCCTTAAGGGACAAGCAAGGAATGAGGGATCAGGGTAGCGTGGATTACAAAGAACCATCCGTGTCTCCTGACATTTGCCTACCCATGGGGTTTAAAGTACCAAAATTCAGCTTATATGATGGGTCTGGTGATCCGGTAGCCCACCTGAAGGTTTATTGAATGAAGTGAGAAGTGTGGGAGAGAAAGATGACCTGATGATGGCGTATTTCAGTGAGAGTCTAACTGGGGCAGCTTTGGACTAGCATGGTCGTCAAAATATTGATAAGTGGCTTACATGGGGTGACATGGATCAAGACTTCGTCCGATACTTTCAATGCAAATCAAGTGTTAACCTAGACCGCTCCTCGCTATCTAAGATGGGAAAGAAACCAGAGGAAAGCTTTAGGGAGTTTGAGCTCAGATGGAGGGAGCAAGCTGCTCGAGTCAGTACCCCGATTGGTGAAGAAGAAATGGTTGAGCTTTTCCTACAGGCCCATGGTCCCACCTACTTCAATCATTTGATCCTGGCTGTGGGTAGACCTTCCGATGAGGTGTTAAGAATGGGGGAGTTAGTAGAAGAGGGAATCAAGTCAAGTAAGATCATGAGTTGGTCGGAAGACATTCCAAATATCCCGGCAAGCTTGGGTGGGGGATGGGGAAGCAGAAAAGATGATCCGGTGAGTTTTCTTGATCAACACTCCCAGCCCCGACACCGACCCCGTGAACATCCCCAAACTCCAAATAAGCCACCTCAGTATTATCCGTCGAACAACAGCCGGCCATCTGTCCAACCACCAGGTCACTCCCTAGAGCAGGCACCGGCATCCCAAAATTCACGCGTGCCTTCACATCACTTTCAAGCATCCAACAATCCTAGTAAAATGAGGCATGGAGGGAAACAAAGGCAGAAAGAGGCATAGCATTGAAGACTGTCGCTCTTTGAAAAAGGAAATAGAGAGAATGATTCATGAAGGGGTAGTTATGGTCAATGACAGTGAGAGGGAGCATGCGAATCCTCTTGGGAACTCGTTGATTAAAGTTGATAATGGTCTTGGTAGTATTGATGCGAAACTCAGTGGCTACGATGTCGTGCTTGGTAATTAGGAAGACGCTCCATTTCCTAGTCAGTCGGGGTGGAGTTTTGGTGGTTTATTTTGTTGTCATTTCTGTTGTCCGGGTTATTTCAGGTTTGTAATCCGGATATTGTCTTGTGACTCAAACCCTTCTATCATTTCACTTTGCCTTGTTTGTTTAGTCGTAATAGTTTGTTTAGCGCTGTCTAGGTTTGTTCAAGGGTGGTAACCTTAGTCTAGTTTGCTTGTTTTGTTGTCTAAACCCTTTCACTGTCAGTCTAATGCAATTCTCTGTTTCCTGTCATTTCTAGTCATTTTGTTTAGTTCTCTTCTCCTTTTACAGTTCTTTTCATGCTGGTTCTAGTGACATGACATGCACGCATAATTCTCATCCTGGTTTTTAAAAGTTAGTTTAGTAATGAAGCAATGAAACAATGTTGAAGATGATAGGGATATTTGAGGGAAATAATAAGCGCATTTTGAGATAACTTCGAGCCCAAATTGTGTGAAATTGGGGCAGATAGAACATAAAGAAATACTGTTGAAATGTATCATGCCGCATCGGTTTGAAGCCAAAGGCAAGTTTGCCCCAAGTCTACAGGGGTCGTTCGTGGTACCGAGGTTGTTGTTCAATGTTGTTGGGTAATTGACAAATGTAGAAGGCAAATGTGTGGATATGGTTATTAATTCTGGTGCAATCAAAAGATGTTACATATATTTTCCTCAGTTTATTTAAATTGTGTAGTTTGCACTTGGCATGTTTTGGAGATTGGAATGACGAAGGCATTTTATTCTGCTATCTAAACACTTTATCCTTTGTTACCCGCTTTGAGCCTTATTTATTTTCTCTCATACACCCTCTTTCAGAATCAGTAGAAAAGATCAGAAATACAAGCGTGAAAGACAAGTAAAGGAAAAAGAGAAAAAGACATAATGAAAAGAGAGAGAAGGAAAAAGGAAGAAGAAAAGAAAAAAAAAGAAAAAGAGAAGAAAAAGAAAAAAAAAGAAAAGAAAAGAAAAAAGAGAAGAGAAAAGAAAAAGAAAAGAAATGAAAAAAAGAGAAGAGAAAAGAAAAAGAAAAGAAAAGAAAAGAGAAAGAAAAGAAAAGAAATGAAAAGAAAGAAAAGAAAAGTGGAAGAAAGGAAGGATCACAACAACGATGTAATTTTATGACCTGAACTACGTTTGACTTGATCCCGAAAGGGTACGTAGGCAGCCTCTCTCTGAGGTTCAGTCACACGAAAGTAAAAATCCAAAAGTCCCCAAGAAAGAAACTGGAGAAGAAGTTGTGGTTGTTGTGAGAAATCTGATTCCGAAAGTTGTAATATCAAACCCAGTTGAATTGTTTTGAGCCTTTGATACCCTTTCTTTCTAACCCTATCCAAAATCCCACATTACGGTCCAAAGGAAGACCTTCTGATCAGTCTTCGAGAGATGCCAAGTCAAGCGAGTAGAGGTGCATCATATCAGGGGCAACACTCCGGTCCAAACGAAGGAAATGAAGAATGAGAGAGTCTTGTTGATGAGAACCCTCACGGGTACCCCAAGGCGATGAAAGTTGAGAGAAATAAAAAATGAGAGAGTCTTATTGGTGAAAACCTTCACGGGCACCATAAGGTGATGGTGAGTTGAGAGAAAGACCAAAATGAGAGAGGTTTGATGGTGAAAATTCTTCGGGCACTACAAGTCGAATAAGGATTGTGAATCAGATTGGATAGGTAGAGTACTGAAGCCCAGTTTCACGGCAAAAGGTACAACAAGAGCTGAATATCAGATTTGCTAAACAGAATAGGCTGCAGGTGCATGTCAAGGTCGTTAGAGTCGGTATCGACATCCGATAGGTTTCTACTTTGTAGTTCTCTTGTTAGGAATCATCTCTTTCATTGTCCTTCTACTATGTTCCTTTTGCCTTTGTTTACTTCCTCCTCCTGAGTCTGTTTGGTCATAACAAGTGAGAAATGACTTCAAAATCTGCCACCAAGCTTTCCAATTAAACAAAATGGGATCTGGTGAACACATCAAAGCGTCAAGTCAGGAAAGAACAGC
Organism: Nicotiana glauca; assembly: GCA_026770625.1. Classification (NCBI taxonomy): domain Eukaryota; kingdom Viridiplantae; phylum Streptophyta; class Magnoliopsida; order Solanales; family Solanaceae; genus Nicotiana; species Nicotiana glauca. The sequence goes on from MU729130.1 coordinate 23,425, forward strand.
AGGCACACTGAGTTGGCAACAATCAACATGCTTTGTGATTCATGTGAAATACAAGGGTTTGGTACATATCAACTCACAAACAATGCAACAAAGATAGAGGGGGTGGTGAATGGATCAGAGATATTTTCTATGTTAAGGGTAACAAAGAAAGTGGTTAGTCAATAAACAAGCAAAGTCCTCGAGAGGGAGTCAGTTATCATGGCAAGTGAAAGAACAATGGACCTAAAGGTCAGAGCCAGTGGTTTCAGTCAAGAAAGAACAACATGCGCATTGAGTGGGTGGCAACTCACGTGCTTTGGGATTCATATGAGACACAAGGGTTGGGGAGATGCCAGTTCATGCAATGCAACAAATAAAGGATATTGGGTCTGAACGGAGAAAAGGTATTTTATGGGATTAGGACGACAAAAAAGGGGTCAGTCCATAAACAAGCAAGGTCTTCGAGCGAAAATCAGTCATCATGGGAAGTGAAGGAGAAATATCCCTCAAAGTTCAAGGCTACAAAACAACCACAACATTTAAACTAACAAGATTTTTCTTTGATTGAAACAGGGGCAGAAATTTCGTTTGTTTCGGAGAAACCCACCGCAAGGAAAGGTAGGCACCAGATAAGTTTGACGGTAAGTCCTTAGGACCTTCCTGGAAAATGGGACTTAGTTTAAATTTCAAAACAATCATGAATAGCATAATTTAGCATAAATGTACCCCAAGGAATACGAGCTGGTCTCAAGGTTTGCATGTCTAAGATAGGATTCAATTAGGAGTTTTCAGGACCCTCCTGGATAATGGGATGAAGTTTTAAAGTTTGTTTCGATAACAAGATGTGGTGGAAGTCGTACTTGCAATAGATATAGCTTAGGTTAAAACCGCTTTTTAATTAGAAGTTGTCAGGACCCTCTTGGATAATGGGAAGTAGTTTAAGACCTTTTAGATAAAAAATGTAGTTGGAGTAATGCTTTTAGAAGGTATAAATTAGGTTAGTAATTGTTAGGAGTTGTCAGGACCTCCCTGGATAATAGGACTTAGCTTTCAAATTCTTATAATAGTTGGAAGAATAATTCAGTTTAACACTCACCCATGTGCCCAGCCACCAAACTGGGGCAGAAAATGTTCTTTGTTTGTCTATTTTGTTGAAATCAGGCGCCCACCTGGAGAACAAGGGAATACATTTCAAATTTTAGCAATCAAGCGCCCACCTGGATAACAAGGGAATACATTTCAAGTTTTGGCAATCAGGCGCCCACCTGGATAACAAGGGAATACATTTCAAGTTCAGCAATCAGGCGCCCACCTAGAGAACAAGGGAATACATTTCAAGTTCTGCAATCAGGCGCCCACCTGGAGAACAAGGGAATACATTTCAAGTTTTAGCAATCAGGTGCCCACCTGGAGAACAAGAGAATACATTTCAAGTTTTAGCAATCAGGCGCCCACCTAGAGAACAAGGGAATACATTTCAGTTTCAGCAATCAGGCGCGCACCTGGAAAACAAGGGAATACATTTCAAGTTCAGCAATCAGGCGCCCACCTGGAGAACAAGGGAATAAATTTCAAGTTTTAGCATTCAGGAGCTCGCCTGGAGAACAAAGGCATTTATTTCAAGTTTTAGCAATCAGGAGCCCGCCTGGAGAATAGAGGCATTTATTTCAAATTCAGCAATCAGGCGCCCACCTGGAGAACAAGGGAAGTATAATTTAAATTTTAGCTTTCAAATTTTTAATATTTGGTAACATGACGCGCCCAGCCACCAAATTGGGGCAAGAAATTTTCTTTGTTTGTTATTTTGTTGAAGTCAGGTGCCCACCTGGAGAACAAGGGAAAACATTTCAAGTTCAGCAGTCAGGTGCCCGACCTGGAGAACAAGGGAATACATTTCAAGCTCATCAATCAGGCGTCCACCTGGATAACAAGGAAATACATTTCAAGTTTAGCAGTCAGGCGCCCACCTCGAGAACAAGGGAATACATTTAAAGTTCAGTAGTCAGGCGCCCACCTGGAGAACAAGGGAGTACATTTCAAGTCAGCAATCAGGTACCCACATGGAGAACAAGGGAAGTACAATTGAAATTTTAGCTTTCAAGTTTTAGCATTTGGTAATATGACGCTCCCAGCCACCAAACTGGGGCAAGAAATTTTCTTTGTTTGTTATTTTGTCGAAGTCGGGCGCCCATCTGGAGAACAAGGGAATACATTTTAAGTTGAAGTCAGGCACCCACCTGGAGAACAAGGGAATACATTTCAAGTTTAGCAGTCAGGCGTCCGCCTGGAGAACAAGGGAATACATTTCAAGTTCAGCAGTCAGGCGCCCACCTGGAGAACAAGGGAATACATTTCAAGTTTTAGCAGTCAGGAGCCCGCCTGGAGAACAGAGGAATATATTTCAAGTTTTAGCAGTCAGGAGCCTGCCTTGAGAACAGATGCATTTATTTCAAGTTTTAGCAATCAGGAGCCCGCCTGGAGAATAGAGGCATATATTCCAAAGTTTTAGCAGTCAGGAGCCCGCCTGGAGAATAGAGGCGTATATTTCAAACTTCAGCGGTCAAGCATCACTCGGAGAAAGGGAAAAACATCTCAGATCACAATTCAAGTCAGCAACAAAAGAGTTTTGCTGGAAGGATGCGAGTCAACAGTCCGAGATGATCAACAAAAGTTAGTCATGATCTAAAACAAAAAAAAAGAAAGGGAAGAAGTGAATCCAAATATAGAAGTTGAAGAAGAATGAACTAGCACCTGCAGCTAACAAGCGCCAAGGTTCAATCTAAAGTGTACATGAAGAACCATTCAAGACTCCAGATCAAGCTTCAGAAGACTTATAGATAGGAATCTCGTAACTCGTCGTTAACAGTCTTAGCTAGTCTTTTTCATGTTTTTATTTTTGATGTTATAACAGGACCGCGGACCGGAACCTTGGCGAAACGGCACCTCGGCTGGCTCTCCACCTCGGCATACTCCATCACATCACTCACATCTGAACTACACCTGACCTGATTCCTTTATAGCCAAGGATATGTAGGCAACCTCTGAAGCAAGGTTCGGTCAGACTCTTTCAAAAAAAATGCTTCTCATGGAGTTTCAAATAGGCAAAAATCCCTCATATTGCTCACTTTATCTTTGCCCGAAAACTCTTCATATTTTCGAGCAAAGAGGGGCAGCTGTAAGCACGTGATTTTGCCCTATACGAGATACTCCTATAAATTTCAAGAAAATAGATTTTTTTCCATTTTATAGGATTTTGTAGAATTTTTATCTTGTGCACGTTTAAGTCATAAAAAATACCAAAAATATCAAGCATGGCATTTATGCCTTACTTTTACATTTTTAGGATTAATCGATAGTTACTTGTTTTACAAAAATTAAAAATCACAAAAAATGCTTCATTTTTACACCTTTCCTTTCTATTGATTTTTTCTCTTTTAATTTAGGATTAAGTAACTTTTATAATTTTTATAGTTAGTATAATTTTATATATCTTTTTTTAGGGATTTTTAATTCTAGGATT
>MU729130.1:29001-44233 GCA_026770625.1 Nicotiana glauca
GCCTTTTAGAATAATTCGGGGCGGGCCATGCCAAATAAAATCTCAATTGCATGGACCTCGTTTAATTAATCTTGTTTAACTTTAGCATTCGAGGCGTGTCATTTAGCAAATTCCATTGCCCTCGCAAAGTACAAACGCGTAGTTACTTTAGGCCTGTATTTAATAATCTATTTTTCTAAACTCGGATGCACATTTATGTGACCCAAATCCAAATTCGAACGAAGTTAAAATATATCAAAAATTACGGTTGCATTTATGTGACGTTGTCCGAGACGTGTTTTAACGACGTTGCAATCTTCTTTAAAAAATATGAATAAAAGCGGTTAAAAATTTAAAATTTGCACATAGGTTCATAATTGTATAAAATCAGATAACTAAGCCAGATATGACAGTTGAGCGACCGTGCTAGAACCACGGAACCTGGGAATGCCTAACACCTTCTCCCGGGTTAACAGAATTCCTTACTCAAATTTCTAGTTCGCGGACTGTTAAACAGGGTCATTTTTTTACTCGATTCGGGATTCAACAAGTGACTTGGGACACCATTAATCTCCCAACTAGCTCTGAATCTTCTAATAACAAATCCCGTTTCGATTGTCACTTAAAGTTGGAAATAACTCCCTAATTATTATACCCTCTCCTCGGGGGTGTAGTAGGAAAAAGGAGGTGTGACACCCATGTGCCCGGATTCCGAAATTTTTTGAAGAAAAAGTTTACCCGTGACCTCACGAACTCGAATATATAATTTACAATCAATTTCATGCCCAAAATCGTGGTCAAAATCCAAGAATACAAATTTTCTAGGTTTTCCCTCAAACCCCAATCTTTCCACTAATTTCCATGCTCAAATCCATATACAATAATGTATTTAACTCAAAACTGATATAAACTACTTACCTCATGTTTGGTGGTGAAAATGGCACCTCAAAGTTGCTCCAAAATCGACTACAGTGGAAGAAATGAGATTGAAATGAACTCAACCCCCCGATTTAAAAGAACCTCACTGCCTCCAGCATTTTTACACCTACGGTGCACAAGCCGCACCTGCGGAAATTTCCATCGCAGGTGCGGTCTCAGCCAACTCGCTCAAGTCCGCTTCTGCGGAGCCTTGACCTCTTCTGCAACTTCAGCTCTTCCTCCAAATTCCAATTCGATCCGTTAACCACTCGGGATCCACCCGAGGCCCCCCTGGACCCCAACCAATCATACCTACCAGTACCAAAACACATTGCGGACTTGCTCGAGGCCTCAAATCATACTAAACACCGCTAAAATCACGAATCACACCCCAAATCAAACTTGATGAACTTGAGAAATTCAAACTTCAAAATTCGATGTCGGAACCTATCAAATCGCCTCCGATTGACCACAAGTTTTACACACAAGTCATATTTGAGCTTACGGACCTACTCCAACTTTTGAAATCGGAATCCGACCCCGATATCAAAAAGTCCACTTCCGGTCAAACTTCTCAAAAACCTTCAAATTTCTATCTTTAGCCAAATGACTCCAAAATGACCCACAGACCTCCGAATTCACTTCCGATTGCGCTCCAAATACCAGAATCACCATACAAAGCTATTTCCTGACTCAGAATTCCTATCGGACATTGATAACACTAAAATGCACCTTAACCCAAACTTATGAAATTCTTCCACAAATGCTAACTTCCACAATAGGTGCTGAAACTTTCACGGGTCTTCCAAAACCCGATCCGGACATACGCCCAAGTCCGAAATCATCATACGAACCTGCTGGAACCTTCGAATCCCGATTTCGAAGTCGTTTACTCAAAAGTCCAATCTTAGTCAATTCTTTCAACTTAAAGCTTCTGAAATGAGAATTCTCTTTTCAAACCAACTCTGAACTTCCCGAAGTTCAATTCTGACTGTGCGCACAAGTCATAACACCTAAAATGAAGCTGCTCATGGCCTCAGACTGTTGAATGACGCGCTAGTGCTCAAAATGACCGGTCGGGTTATTACATTTTTAGATAGCCAACTAAAATGAATTTTGAATTAAGAATAATATTTTCAATTACATTATTATAAAAATAATTATTATTAAAAAATAATGTTTTAGAAACTGAAATTTTAAGAAAGAAATATTTTTTAAGAGATATCAACATATCAAATAAGAGTTCAAGTAGTAATAAAAGAGTTAACTCTTATCCAAAGAGTCATTCATTGTATTAATATTTGATTGTTTCGCTATAAATATGAGTTATTNCGCCAAATAAGTGTTCAAGTAGTAGTAAAAGAGTTAAATCTTATCCAAAGAGTCATTCATTGTCTCAACATTTGATTGTTTTGCATTAAAGATGAGTTATTATTTTTCTTCCTGACTATTTTTAGGATCCAATGACCCCGGCAAGAATGGTATAAAAAAATAGAAGAAATGTTTAATTTTTTTCATGTAGTTAATATCCAATGATTATCTATATTTATGAGAAAGTGTAAATTTTAAGATTATTTACAGACAATCCAAATAACTTAAATATTTACGTGATTGGTGTCTGCACATCTGCGGGTACTAATACTAGTATAGGTTACATGGAGAAAGTACCTGAAGCTTATTTATTACGTCGGCAAAGTATAAAGGAACCCCATTTTAATTTGTTTAAGTTTTGACGATTTCATTTGCTTGAAATCTCACTTGGATATTATATCGTCATACATGGATAATAAATGGACCGAAAATTCAAATTATAGCATAAGAGAATGATAGAAGGCATGTGACCATGAGGTCACGCACCTGCGGCTCCTTGGCCGCATCGGCGCTTTCGCTTTTGCGGAATCCTCTTCGGCATTTGCGACTCTTTCCACTTCTGCATCGATTGGCATTGTACCTGCGGCATCACAGGCGCACAAACATTTTCTCTTCTACGGTTTGTTTACCTCGAAAATACGAGTAACAATTAAATTTAATTTATGGTTTTAAAGATATGTGATTTAGTTCAATACTAATTAATAACCAAAAAGCTAACGTATAGATGAAGGAGATAAGTAAAATCAGACCAATATGCAAGACAGTCTCGGCCTCGAGCTAAGGTGGCCTTGAGGTTGGTTAAGAACAGTAAAGCAAGAACAATTAAGTAAAGAGACGATTCTGATGAAATATGAGCCAAAAAAGTAAAAGAGTATATTCTTTGTCAATGATTGATGATGGTTACAAATGATTGGGGTCCCCTTTATATAATAGGGGAACCCTAAATAAAGTATATTTCTATTTAGAATAAAGAATCTTATTGGGACAGTTGTTTAATTGCCTAGTACGGATTCGTACAAATCTATTCCGGGATTTATGCCACGATCTTGTGGACGCGGAAGGAATCTTGTTCATTCTGTTACAAATTCATAACGGCATTATCTCGAGGCTAGTCATATTAGGCTCCGATGTTCCTCGAACACTTAGTTCTTCGAGCCTCGTACTCCGTCCTTGTCACGACCTGAATTTCCTAACCTCAGGGGACGTGATGACGCCTACTCGTGGTAGCTAGGAAAGCCAAAAACCTTTGCAAACATTAACCTATCTCATTTTTATACATGATTACACAATTAAATTATCAATGAATAAGTAGTTAAAATACAACGAAAAGTAAAATTTAGCAGAAGTCTGAACTAATATAGAAATAGCGTCTAGAAAACCAATACAAGTCTCTACCCAGCACCTGATGTCACAATAGTACACGGACTGTCTAGGATTACTACAAATAAGAGTTTGAAATAAAGGACATAGTCTGTTTCGAATACAATGTCAACAAAACATGGAAGCTAATAGAAGAGACGCCAGGCCTTCGGACGCCATCAAGGCTACCTCAGAGTCTCGTGGACTGAAGGTCGGCTCCCTGACTACTGCTGCGCACCGTAAGCTGCTCCGACACCTAGATCTGTGCAAAAGAGCACAGAGTGTAGCATCAGCACAACCAACCCCATGTGCTGGTAAGTGCCTAGCCTAACCCCGACAAAGTAGTGACGAGTCTAGACCGGACTACCACATAAACATGTGCAGTTGTATATACATATACAGTGGAATCGAAATACAAAGACAAGTAAACAATATGGGAGGGGGAGCATGCTGTGGGGAAATAACAATTTCAAATAAAGGTCGTCCAATAACAAAGGAAATAACACAACTCAAAAATTAATGAGGAAACAGAGATAAACAAATGCACGGCATCATCCTTCGTGCTTTTACTCTCATCCTCACCAAGCAATGATATAATAAAATGTGCACGGCATCATCCTTTGTGATTTTACTCTAGTTTCTCACATATAATCAATAGAATCGGCACGGAATGGTACATCGTGCGGCACGGCATCACCCTTAGTGCTTTACTCTCTTTCCTTACAATAAACAAACAATGCACGGCATCACCCTTCATGCTTTAGCAATCGTCCTCACCCAAACAACAATCACAAACAAGGGCAAGGGAACAAACAAAACAATAATAGAAATCCCGGAAAGGGAACACAATTAAAATAATTAAATCCTGGTAAGGGTACAACATTAATAATCTCAACGTCCCGGCAAGGGAAAGTAATCAATAAGCAACAATATCCCGGCAAGGGAGCAATTTAAACACTCTTTCTCTTCCTTTGAACTTATTTCACGTCTCATTTTACCACTTGAGCCAATGCTCCAAAGGGTTCAACCATTTCATATACGTTCACAATTGTAACATAACTTGAGCCAATGCTCCTCGTTGTTCATAGGTCACACTTTCCTTTCACAAGCTTTTCACAACAAATAGGGATCATCACCAAGGCAAGAGAAATACGACGGAATCAAGATATTCACAATCTTAAGACTCACGGTCATGCTAGACACCAACGTATAGATACTCGTCACGATGCCTATACGTCGTACTCAACAAGTAGCAATTAGCAAATAAGATTCAACTCCTAGTCCCTCAAGCTAAGGTTAGACCAAACACTTACCTCAATGCCTTGAATACAACTCAAGCCTCAATTATAGCTTTACCCCGCGATTCCACCTCCGATTCGCTCGTATCTATTCACAAATTACTTAATCACATTAATAAACACTAAATGAATCAACCCCAATGCATGGAAATGAGTTTTCCAAAGTTTTATCCCAAAAGTCAAAAATCGCCCCCGGGCCCACATGGTCAAAACCCGAGGTTCGAACCGAAACCCGATTACCCATTCCCCCACGAACTCAAATATATAATTTATTTTGAAATCGGACCTCAAATTGACGTCCAAATTCCCAATTCTTGAAAAAACTAGGTTCTACCCAAAACACCCAATTTCACCCATGAAAATCATTGATTTTAAGTTGAAAACATGTTAAATGATGTTAATGATTGAAAGAAATGAGTAAAAACTAACTTACATTTGATTTGGAAGAAGGGTTGTTCTTGAAAATCGCCCAAAGGAGTTGTGTTTTGAAAATGGGGTGAAAATGTCTTAAAAGTCGACGAAGTATAAAAAAATGCAGGTTGTAGATATGGGAATTGCGAACAGGGGTTCGCAATTGCGAACCCCGACTATCAGATATTGGAATTGTGAAGCAGGGTTCGCATTTGCGAACCCTTCCTATTTTCCCAAGTTTCACATTTGCAGAGGGGTTAGTCGCATATGCGACTTCGCATTTGCGAGAAAGGTGTCACCTTTGTGATGGCTGAGGATTTTATGGGCATCGCATTTGTGATAGAGGTCTTCGCATTTGCGGAGAAAGCTACCCAGGTGAAGTCTCGTATTTGAGATGCATAGCTCGCATCTAGCTTCGTAAATGCGAAGCCTGCAGGTCAGGTATACCAGCAATCTTTTAAGTTCAAAAATGCAACCCGTGGCCTATCCAAAACTCACCCGAGCCCTCGGAGCTCCAAACCAAATATGTACACAACCTCAAAAATATCCTATAGACTTATTCGCACGATCAAATTGCCAAAATAACATTATATACATCGAATTAAACCTCAAAATCCAAAAATTCTTTCAAACTTCATAAAATCTCAAATTTTCCGTTTTATGTCCGAATCACGTCAAACAACGTCCATTTTTCACCAAATTTCATAGAAACATCTTAAATCATATATAAGACTTGTACCGGACACCGGAACCAAAATACGGGCCCGATACCAACATGTTCTAATAAATTTTCATTTCAAGTTTCCTTAAATAATTTTAGAAAACAATTTTACAAAAAAATTCATTTCTCAGCCTTGTGACCTTGAAATTCGATTCCGGGCATACGCCCAAGTACCATATTTTCCTACGGACTCTCAGGGACCGTCAAATCACGGGTCCGGGTCCTTTTACCCAAATTGTTGACCAAGGTCAAATTTATTCATTTTAACATCAAAATTTAATGTTTTTCACAGAATTTCACATTTAAGCTTTCCGACTATGCGTCAAGACTGTGCACGCAAATTGAGGCAACTCTAAATAAGGTTTTTAAGACCTCGGAAGCAAAGAATTCATTTAAAACAGGTGATGACCCCCTTTGGTTCGTCACATTCTCCACCTCTAAAATAACCGTTTGTCCTTGAACGGACAGAAGAAAGAATTACCTGAGTTGGGGAAAAGATGAGGATAACGGCTCCGCATATCGGACTCGGACTCCCAGGTCAATGCCTCAGGAGGCTGACCTCTCCACTGGACACGAACAGAAGGGAAACTCTTGGATCTCAGCTAACGAACCTGCCGGTCTAGAATAGCTACCGGCTCCTCCGCATAAGACAAGTCCTTGTCCAAATGGACTGTGCTGAAATCCAACGCGTGGGCTGGATCGCCATGATTCCTCCGAAGCATGGACACATGAAACACTAGATGTACAGCTAATAAGCTCGGCGGCAAAGCAAGTCTATAAGCCACCTCTCCCACTAGATCAAGAATCTCAAACGGACCAATGAACCTAGGGCTAAGCTTGCCCTTCTTCCCAAATATCATCACGCCTTTCATAGGCGACACTTGGACCAATACTCGTTCACCAACCATAAAAGCCACATCTCGAACCTTGCGGTATGCATACCTCTTTTGCCTGAACTGAGCTGAACGAAGCCTATCCTGAATGATCCTGACCTTGTCCAAGGCCTCCTGAACCAAATCTGTACCCAACAACCGAGCCTCTCCCGGCTCAAACCATCCAACCGGAGACCGACACCGCCTACCATATAAAGCCTCATAAGGAGCCATCTGCATGCTCGACTGGTAGCTGTTGTTGTAGGCAAACTATGCTAAAGGCAAGAACTGATCCCACGAACCTCCAAAGTCAATAGCACAAGCTCGGAGCATATCCTCTAAGATCTGAATAGTCCGCTCGGACTGACCATCCATTTGGGGATGAAATGTTGTGCTAAACTCAACCCGTGTACCCAACTCTCGCTGAATTGCTCTCCAGAAGTGCGAGGTAAACTGTGTACCCCGATCAAAAATGATATATACGGGCACACCATGAAGGCGAACAATCTCCCGAATGTAGATCTCAGCCAACCTCTCAGAAGAATAGGAGACTGCCACATGAATGAAATGTGCTAACTTGGTCAACCTATCAACAATGACCCATACTACGTCGAACTTCTTCTGAGTCAGCGTAAGTCCAGTAACAAAGTCCATAGTAATCCGCTCCCACTTCCACTCGAGAAGCTTAATCCACTGAAATACACCACCAAGCCTCTGATTCTCGTACTTAACCTACTGAAAATTCAAACAACGAGCCACATATGCTACGATATCCTTCTTCATTCTACGCCACCAATAATGCTGCCGCAAATCCTGATACATCTTTGCGGTGCCCGAATGAATAGAGTACCGAGAGGTATGGGCCTCTTCCAAAATCAACTCTCGGAGACCATCCACATTGGGCACATATACTCGACCCTGCAATCTCAAAAATCCATCATCATCTAAGGTAACATGCCTGGCACCTCTACGAAGCACCGTGTCTCTAAGGACACACAAATGGGGATCATCATACTGTCGATCACGTATACGCTCCAATAAAGAAGAACGAGCGACCGTGCAAGCTAACACATGACTGGGCTTAGAAATGTCCAGTCTCATGAACTGATTGGCTAAAGCCTGAACATCCAAAGCAAGCGACTCTCACTGATCGGAATATAAGCAAGACTGCCCACAGTAGCTGACTTCCTACTCAATGCATCAGCCACCACATTGGCCTTCCCTGGATGATATAGAAAGGTGATGTCATAATCCTTCAACAATTCCAACCACCTCCTCTGCCTCAAATTCAACTCCTTTTGCTTGAACAAGTACCGAAGACTCTTGTGATCCGTGAACACCTCACATGCCACGCCATACAGATAATGCCTCCAAATCTTCAATGTGTGAACTATGGTTGCTAACTCCAAATCATGAACCGGATAGTTCTTCTCATGAATCTTCAACTGCCTCGAAGCATAGGCCATTGCTATCATGCATCAACACTGCTCCAAGCCCAACACGGGAAGCATCACAATAGACTGTATAGGGCCTTGAACCTGTGGGCAAAACCATTACCGATGCCGTAGTCAGAGCTGTCTTGAGCTTCTAAAAGCTCTCCTCACACTCATCTGACCATCTGAACTGGGCCCCCTTCTGGGTCAATCTGGACATCAGGGCTGCAATAGATGAAAATCCCTCCACAAACCGTCGATAGTAGCCTGCCAACCCCAAGAAACTCTGAATCTCTGTAGTTGATGCTGGTCTTGGCCAGTTCTTGACTACCTCAATCTTCTTTGGGTCCACCTGAATACCCTCTGCTGGTACAATATGACCCAGAAATGCAACTGAACCCAACCAGAATTCACACTTCGAGAACTTAGCATATAACTGACTATCCATCAGAGTCTGAAGAACCACTCTAAGGTGCTGCTCGTGCTCCTCTTGGCTGTGGGAATATATCAATATATAATTAATGAAAACTATCACGAATGAATACAAATAACGCCTGAACACTCGGTTCATCAAGCCCATGAAACCTGCTGGGGCATTCGTCAATCCGAATGACATAACTAAGAACTCATAATGCCCGTACCGAGTGCAAAAAGTTGTCTTAGGGACATCAGATGCCCTAATACTCAACTGATGTTAGCCAAATCGTAAGTCAATCTTGGAAAATACCTTGGCACCTTGAAGCTGGTCAAACAAATCATCAATCCTCGGCAGTGGATACTTATTCTTGATCGTTACCTTATTCAATTGCTGGTAATCAATACACATTATCATTGATCCATCATTTTTCTTGACATATAACACCGGCGCACCCCAAGGTGAGACACTGGATCTTATGAAACCCTTCTCAAGCAAATCCTGCAACTGTTCCTTTAGCTCTTTCAACTCCGGCGGGGCCATACGATATGGCGGGATAGAAATGGGCTGACTGCCCCGAACCAGATCAATGCAGAAATAAATATCCCTATCGGGTGGCATACCCGGCAGGTCTGAAGGAAAAACATTAGGGAACTCACAAACAACAGGCACCGAGTCGATGGAGGGAACCTCAACACTGGAATCCCGAACATAGGCTAAATAGGCCAAACACCCCTTCTCAACCATACGTTGAGTCTTCACATACGATATAACACTGCAGGTAGAATGACCAGGAGTCCCTCTCCACTCTAAACGAGGCATACCCGGTAAAGCTAAGGTCACATTGTTGGCATGGTAGTCAAAGATAGCATGACAGGTTGATAACCAGTCCATCCCCAATATGATATCAAAGTCGACCATATCTAAAAGCAACAAATCTACACGAGTCTCCAGACCCCCAATCACCACAACACAAGAACGATGGACTCGATCAACCATAATGGAGTCACCCACCGGCGTAGACACATAAACAGGAATACCCAATGCATCACTAGGCATGATCAAATACAGGGCAAAATAGGATGACACATACGAATACGTAGACCCCGAATCAAACAAAACTGAAGCATCTCTATCACAAACCAAAATCGTACCTGTAATGACTGTCACACCTCCTTTTTACTACACCCGCAAGGGCATAAAGGAGTTTTTCTACTTAAAGGACAATCGGAACATGATTTATTATTAAGATTCAGAGTCGCCACTTGGGAGATTAATGGTGTCCCATGTCACCAGTTGAATCCCTAACCGAGGAAAATATGACTCTGTTAACAGTCCGCGAACCAGAAATTTGAGTAAGGAATTCTGTTAACCCGAGAGAAGGTGTTAGGCATTCCCGGGTTCCGTAGTTCTAGCACGGTCGCTCAACTGTCGTGTTTAGCTTGTTTATTTAATTTTATTGCATGATGAACCTATATGCCAATTTTAACTTTTAACCGCTTTTATTTAATATTTTAAAGAAAGTTGAACGTCGTTTAAAACGTGTCTTTGGACCGCGTCACATGAAATGCACCCGCAATCCTGAACACATTTTATTCAACGTTTTGGGATTTGATTTGGGTCACATGAAATGCACACCCGAGTTTAGGAAGGTAATTTTATTAAAATCGCGCCTAAAGAGACTAACACGTTATTATCTTTGGGGAAGGCCGTGAAATTTGCTAAACGGCCCATCCCGGAATCTAAGTATTTTGATATAACCATTTATCGAGGGCCCCATAATTTATGTATTTTGTTTAGCGAGGCTCATCTCATTTATTATTTAAAAGACAAACCTAAAAGCGACTAGGATTTTCTACTTTATTTGTCTCTAATAATAAAGGAAAAGTCCTATCTAATTAATTAACCAATCAACTATTATTAAAAGCATTAGAGGCCTGAACCTTAGGCCCACGATTTAATAGGTAGAGCAGGGTTTTGAGTTTGTAAGGTCTCAAAGCAATCCATAGGCATGTTATTTCGGACTGCCCAAACGGACTATCCAATGTCCAGGATCTCATATGAAACTAGTGCAGGTGTAAACAATGTAGAATCTGGGCCAAATATGCACGTCTTTAGCCCAGGAAATTAAGCGGCCCAAAGCAGGCCTCTGTGTGCCCAGAACAAAGAACGTGCAAGTCCACACTTGGTCCACTACACTAATGGCCTACACAATGAAATTCGAGAGTTGACAATCACATATGCTGAAGGCGGATGGATTATTTGTAATTAACTTTAACCAATCATGGCAAATCTTTGATTTTAATAACTGAACTCACGTTTAAATTCCCAATTCTCACATTAACACAAACTTGGATTTGAACTGATTCAAACTTTACTTCCTTTTAATTAGAGCTTTGAACTGACGGAAGCATCACACAGTCATGTACCTTAGAGTGACATGGTAATTAAACTCAAACTATGAAATTGCTATTAATGTTATTCCTATCACTCACACAAATCAGAAGTGATTTAACAAATCATTTACGAAATGGTTCCGTCAACCTATCATGAAACTAACACTGTTAACTGAAGCATGCTTCAACCCAAAACACTCTATAGCCTATTTGAAAACAATTACATCTATTTTACTTATGAAACTCAATTGAAAGCTATTGTGAAAGTCCCTACAGTCCATGTGTGTGTCTGTTATTCATGTAACATAGAACAAATAACTAACATCAACTACCTCTACTTAACTACAAATCTATCGAATTGTAAACAACAGCTAGCATCCAAATGACCAGATCATTTCCATTTCAACTTCCATTCAAAGCCACATCAAAGTAATTCAAAGAAGTGTACCTTGATATGAAAATATAATTAAGAAGAAGAGATCAGCAGTAGGAAATAACTCTCAGCAACAGTTCAGAAACAAGCTCAAAGTTCAGGATTGTTTCAAAACCAAACAGAATCACAGAACAACCCAAAACAGTACCAAAATGCTCAGAAATAGACCCAGCAAACCACAGCCAACTCGAATAACCCACAGCCAACTCGGATAACCCAACACTAGTGCTCAAATGATTCTAGACACTTTTAAACTTCAAATATTGGACAGAAACAACATAATTCAAGCTATTTTGGTTTTGAGAGGAACTAGAGAATTGAACTAAAGCTAGAATTTGAAAATAACCTAAAGGGAAGGCAATGGAACAGTGTTTTTTTGGGATTTTCTACTATATTTGCATCTGTTTTTTTAATTTTCAATAGGAATTTAAGATCTAAAGAGGAGTTTTAACTCCTGCTGATTTGAGACTCGCATCTCAGGGCTCAGATCTGATGGAAAGGTTTTGGGGGGAACCTTTGGGGCTCAAAATCTTGTAAATAAAGGTAAGGGCATGCCTTTTTTTATAGGCAAAGATGAGGGGGAATTTTCAGATTTCATTTACCCCCAGTCCTCTTTTAACTTTCTATTTTTATTCAAAGGCGAAATGGCTTCCTGGCCACTCAAACTTGCGGCCGATTTTAAAGCCGATACATCAACTTATGAGTTTCCCATTTGAACACTCAAACTCGTGAAACCCATAACTAATAAACACATTTTATCCTTGACCATCCGCGCGTGTATTACACATTTGCTAACGTGTCCATCCAGTCAGCACGGACCCAATCGTAATGTTACACGTCAGAGGCGGGAAAATAAACCTACTTGAGGTTTTCGAGATCGGTGCAGACCTGAAGCCACTGAGCTGGATCACCGGAGACATGATCGGAGCTAAAGAGAGCGGCAACAACTACCGGAACTCTAGTCCGATGTTTGAGAAGCCATCTCAGCAAAAAGTCACAATCTCTCCTTTTCTCTAATTACTCCTCTCTCTCCTTACGTCTTGTATTAAAACTACTAGGTTGCATCGACCACGTCGAAGTTCCTTTTGAAATTAAACTCCACCTCAAATCCCTTTATTCTTGTACTTCTCTTCTTTATTCCCATTGCTTATCTCCTCTGTCAATTCATGGATCAGGGAATGCATGATCATCCCTTTTAGGTTCTCTTGGTTCTTGCTGGAGCATTTCTTTCTTGTACGTATGTTAATTGGAACTTATTCACCACATACCCATTTTCTTTTTTAATACGGGGTTTGTTTTTAAAGACTTAGATCTGTTGGTTTATTCAGCTTAATTAGCGTTTGTCTGTTGTTATTCTTGACAGCTAACAAGTTGAATTTTGAGATGGGTAAGGACAAAGAGAAAATTGAAGAGAAATTGACTGGTTGTGAGGATCAAAATTTGTCTGGTTCAAAGGAAGGGAAAGGGAAGAGATTATGGAAGAAGGTGAAGTACCAGCTGGTTGTGAGGATCAAAAGTTGCAGCAGGAGTTCGTAGTTCTTATGGATACTCTTCCATTGGTTTTTGTGATGCTTTGATTTTGATGCCGCGAGAATTTACTGTTATTGACAATGGTGAAGACCTCTGGAATGGCGGGAAAATAAACCCCCATTGATTGAGTTCTAAGTAATGGCGGTTTCATCATCACATAGCATGGTGTAGATTTGCTTGGAGGGGGTGGTTTTGCTGCTTTGGTTTTGCTGGAGTTGGGAAAGGGGCTCTCACTCTCCTAAAAGTCAATGAGCCTCACGCATAGAGCTGACTAGGACCAACTGATGCCACATGAGATGAGTCAACAGTCAAACATGTTTATTAGTTATGGGTTTCACGAGTTTAAGTGTTCAAATGGGAAACTCATAAGTTGGTGTATCGGCTTTAAAATCGGCCACAAGTTTGAGTAGCCAGGAAGCCATTTTGCCTTATTCAAATAGCCCTTAAAGTTGTGGCTTATCTCTCAAGTTATTACCCTGAACTCCTTAAATTCTGCCTAAAGCCCTATTGTAGAAGATTCTAGATGGTTCTAGTCTCAACTACAATATTTTCTATTTAGGAATGCCTCAATTGCCCTTGAATACCCCCTAAAATTACCTAACTGAATCAATCACAACTATCTTATTAATTAAACTCCCCACATTTTACCCTCTCTTTTCCTCCCTCATTTCTTTCTCTCTCTCTCTCTCCTTCTTTCTCTCTCTACGTATTATTCATCCCATCCGCCACCTACTGCCGCCGCAGCCGCTGCACTCACTACTCAGCTTGCATCTGTTAACAGAAGTACAATTTGTGAGAATCATTCCGATTTTGTATCAAAAAATTATCCCTTCCAATGGCGTCATCCTCTACTGTCTCGAATCCCGATGCTAACTTCAACCCTCCCCGAGAATCCAAGCGCAAAAAGAGAAGAAAAATTGGAGATTACGACAAAAGTGAGCCAACCGCTAGCCTTGATCAATCGAGGTGGAGAACTCAAAACGAGCAGCAGATCTACTCTTCTAAACTTCTCCAGGCTCTCCGTCAAGTCCGCCGTAGTAATGATAGTCCGTAACCGGTTATTTTTTACAGTTTTATAAATGTAGTTATTTTGTAGTCATTCTGTAGTTCTTACTGTTTTTTTTTTTTGAAGAATTATGTAGGTATTGGGTAGATTAATGCTTATGTAGACTAGCTGTGTTAATTTTGTGTATAAATTGTAGTTACTATTATCTACAGCTTATAAATGTAGTTATTTTGTAGTCATGTCGATTAATTGTCTTTATTTTGTAGATTAATTATAGTTGCTATTTTCTACATTTTTACAAATATTGTTATTTTGTAGTCATTCTGTAGTTTGTTTTTTTTTAAGAATTATGTAGGTATTATGTAGATTAAGGCTGTAATCTATGTTTTTTTTGGTTGTTAAATTGTAGTTTAATAGTCTTAATTTTGTAGATTAATTGTAGTTGATATTATCTATAGTTTATATTTGTAGTTATTTTGTAGTCATTAGCTGTGTTAAGTTTGTGTATAAATTGTAGTTGCTATTATCTACAGCTTATAAATATAGTTATTTAGTAGTCATGTCGATTAGTTGTCTTAATTTTGTAGATTAATTGTAGTTGTTATTTTTTACATTTTTACAATTGTTGTTATTTTGTAGTCATTATGTAGTTCTTACTGTTTTTTTTTTTGAAAAATTATGTAGGTATTATGTAGATTAATGCTTATTTTTTTATGCTAATGTGAAATAATTTTTGTTATGTGCAGAATGGATATTATTTTACACCACAAAGCGAGGTTACATGTAGGCTAGCAAGGAGGAAGGGTGCTCCCGCTTTGAATGAGAAGACTAGATTGCATAGAAAGAAGAAATAGTTTACTTTTTTCCTAATTTAGTTGCTGCAAATTTGTAGTTGAAGGATAAGGATCTACTTTTTGGAAACAATCTATCAGCTTATTGTGTTTAATTTTGTAGTTGTATATGTTCATCATTTTTATGAAATACCTTCAAGTTCTAGGTAACAACCGTATATAACTGTGTTGCGACCAAAACACTCACGCAAGTGTACGTGATCGACAAGTAATATAGTAGTAAGTAAAGTATCGTTCCC